>APFE030220970.1:226815-239347 GCA_000404065.3 Pinus taeda
GCAATCTGTTACACAAAAATATCGTCACCATGACTATTTGTAGTCAGTATGGGTCTATCATCACTTATACTGGCCTCCTAAGCAAGTCTCGGACCTTAGCTCTTCATGTCAAGCTTTGTAAATGAGAGAAAGACATTGAAAATCAATATTACTCTGGTTTCGCACTTTCTCTCACTTTTTCCTGTGGGCCCGCACCCTTTGTTCATATTACCTGCGTATCTACACACTCTATCTATAAATGGGTGGGTGCGTACCCCTGTAAAAGTCAAAAGGTGCAAGTTTATCCTAAAAAACTCACTTTTGGGTTAATTCTAGATGTTTCTAGAAGGCTTTTGACATGGATTGTTCGCTCCAAGGTGGTTCATGAATCCCAAAAGAAAAGGAGCTAATCCCTTGATAGGAGGAGCTATCCCTTTGAAGGAGGCTTTATCCCTTTGAAGGAGGACCTAGTAACTTCCCTCCATTGCACTATAAATTAAGGCATTGGGTCAGTTGCTAGGGAGGTTAGAAGCTGAACATTTTGAGGGTAAATGCTGATGGAATTGGGACTTCCTAGTTAAACTAGAGAGGAGAGATCACATACCTTTTGGTTTCATTGGGAAGTGAGTGAAACTTGTCGAAGTAGAGGAGACTTCTTGTCGGACCCTGGGAGGAGCTTGTACAGCATCAAGGCACAGGTTGTAAAGTTCTTCTTCATTTGAATTAATACAATCAAATTCATTTTTCTCAACAAATTGTCTTATGTGGTTTGTTTCATAATCTCCTTGATCATTATGATGAATATGCTTTATGATATTGGCTTTTCAGGTGCTATTTAATTTGTTTGCTTGTTTGTGTTTGTAGACTTACACTTCAAGGAAGCTCATTTGGAGCAAGGGAGCGAGGCTTCCACAAACTTGCACTGGATCCAAGGTAGGCCTAAAACACTTCTTTGCCTTTGTTTTAATTGCATATTTAGAGAAATATAGTTTTTGATTGGCCTGCTTGTCACTAGATATCTTTAGATACTAGGAAGGCCGATCTTGTCTGCAACCTCGACTCGTTCTGCGTGACAGTACTCCTTGGTCGTAATGATCAAGCGGTTCTCTCAAGTATTATTTTATACTTTTTCGAGCTTGGGAGACACAAATTTATGAAAAAGGACAACCATGGAGTTTTCTTAAGTTTTTCTTCTGACTCCCTAAAACTGAAAAACGCTGAGTTTCTCCTATACTAGATTCGTTAAAATTTCACAGTAAAGGACCTGTCCAATTACAAACAGGAACAGACCACTCCTTCTTAGGGTTCGAATCTAAACTAAGTTGGACTCATATGAAGGATGAGCTTATAACCAAGCTAATGTTATCCTCCTCAAGCTTGTCAAAAATAAAGAGGTACTTGCCAGAAATAGTGGGGGAAAAGAGAGAAAAATGAACCTGTTTGTCGTACTTTGTGTTTGAAGAAACTTTCCATCACTCTTGAACACAACACTTTTATCCACTTGGGTTGGGAAATCCTTTACCTAACAGTTAATCAAGCCACTTTGAAAGTCTTCAGCCGGTTTCCGGGTATTAACTTTGGTTCAAATGTCACCAAGCCATCTGCTATGTCGTTATGTGTTCAAGAGGTCTGTGCAAATAAACCATTCACCTGCAAAATATTTGTCATCCATCATTGACCATCCCTGAGTTAGTTCTTGCTAAACATATTTAATCAGACTTGACCTATGATTTCGTGTTATGGGCTTGCCTATGACGGATCGCTTTCTATCGACTCCAACTCATTATCTAGAAAGATGATCTAGAAATCGTCAGTACCTTGGAATCTGCATGCCTCAATGGCAGGTTTCTCGCCTTTGACGACAGGTTGCATCATTGACCTTCAATCAATGGATTCCGTGACATGTTCGACATCGACTCATTCATTCACATTTCATGGATTGTACTTAGTACTTTGAAGGCCATTGACATTACTAGTGGTTCCTCTCACACTTTTTAACAACTTACATCATTGACTGGTAATCAAGTGGTTTCTCCCATGTTCGACTTTGACACATTCATTCACATGGGTAGAATCGTACTAGTTCGGGAAGTAGAAATAAAGACCCTGGATCTAGTTTCCACCATCCAAGATGCGAGGAATTTTGTTATCATTATATCGTGGACTATTCATAAATAGATGGCTGCACCCATACTATGTCCATGTGTTCCTACTTGTGATGTAATACAAAACCATTCCTATATCAAAGCAGTTTTAGATAGTCCTTAGTCAGTTTTGATCTAAGTATGGGAATGCCTACCTCAGCGATGATATTTTCACATATATATATTTTGCATTGAATGTTTTTACAGGTTTGACCGGGGTATCCACAGAAAGATCCTTGAAATGATAAAGTCCTTCACTCTTCTTAGATGATTAAAAACCATCCTCATCTATTACAGACTTCGCACTTTAGGGGGAAATCTGCTACACAAAAAATTGTCACCGTGACTTTCTACAGTTTGTGTGAGTCCATCAACACTCATACATACCTCCTTTGCAAGTCTTAAACCTCAGCTCTTCATGTCAAACCTTGAAAATGGGAGAAAGACCTTAAAAATATCTCAAATCCTAGTTCGACTTCTCCTAGCATTGCCTGTGGGCGCACCCATGGTCATGTTTCCCCGGAACCTGATGCTTGTCTATTAATAATGGGTTCAAACCCTTAAAAAAAAAGGCGTGAGTTCTTCCTAAAACCATTTGGGTACCTTCTAACCTTTAGAAGGAAATTATGCTGGCAAGTCCGCTCCACCTTGTTCATCCATTCATACTAAGGGAGCTAACTCCATGATATGAGGTGCTTATCCCATTGAAGAGGAACTTATCCTTCAATGGTGGACTGCAACTTCCTCCTGCACCATAAATTCATACAATTGGGCTGGTTGTAGGGGATTGAAAGTTGAAGATTCTGAGGGTAAATGCGCTGAAAACTAGCTTCCTTTTTGAGCTGTGAAGGAGAGATTACATAACCTTTCAATGTCATTTGGGAAGGTGAGTGAGCTTGTCAAGTAGAGGAGACTCCTATAACCTGGAAAGAACTTTGCAACATCAAGGAAAAAGGTTGTAAGGTTCTTTTATTCATAAAGTTAATACAATCAAGTTTGTTTTTCTCAATGAACTACCTCTAATGGTTTATTTTATGAGCTCCTTGATCTTCATAATGAACATGTTTTGTTATACGCAGGTATGCTTTGATGTGTGCTTGTTTGTGTATGCAGGTTATTAAACGAGAACTGCTTGAAGTTGTTGGGATAAAACTGCCTCAAACAAGCATTGGACCGAGGTAGGATCTGTTACACCTCTTAGTATTCATTAATGAATTGAAACATGTTTAGAGAAAAGTAGATTTGCTTGTGCTCTTTGTTGCTAGATATCATTAGATACTAGGAAGATCGGTCTTGTCCGCAAGAATGATTTATCCAGCCAACAATAATGCCCTTAGGGTAGGCGGCCACCTGTTCCTTAACGGATGAGGGTGTCGGCGCTTGAAATCCCTTAAAAACAGTCATTCTGTGTTTTACACAGAGAACACTGTAAAACAAGGAAAATTCCGTAGAACACACAGTTCCAGAATTCAAAGTTTTATGATCCCACTTTATATCCCTATCGGGTCCACTTGGGAATCGCTATCACATCTCACAATTGGCCTATCCATAGGTTTCCCTTTGTATTTTTAAAATACATTAAAACATGGAAAATAATGCAAATATGGCTTTGGGCGGATTGGAAATGTTATATATTTTCATTCTGGGACCCTTTCAGGTCTGGTTTACATCGCATCGCGCTTCCCTTTTGTATTTTGCTTAATAAGCGAGATATACGAAAATGCATTAAAAACACTTTTTGACAGACTTTAAAATAAATAAAACCCAGTTTATATCACCATCGGGTCCAACCATCGGACCGCATATATCATAAATAACATATATCTTCACTCCTCCGTGTTCGACGATTGCGATCTGCTGATATCGGAAATCACAGTATCACATCAGCCCATCGCACTTCATGCCTCTGAGCACCACTGCTGATTGCTATTGTCGATCTGCCTATCACCACCGATTGCGATTTTCGATCCGCCTGTCACCAGCAATGCGATATGCCGATCAGATCTAGACCATTGATCAGCCAGATCCGATGGCCCCTGTGCATACATTGTTAAAGCCTCTGATAACCTTGTTTTTAAGGTTTTCTTCAGGTTTTTAAGGCCTGTTAGTGTAATCTGATAAGTCCAAGACTTCTCCTTTTTCAATGGTCTCGTCCTTTTGGGAGATTTGGAAAACTTAGAGGGTTTTTAGACCCATTATTCAAGGGATTTTTGCCTCTATTTCCTTTGGAGAAGTGAAGCTTCATTTTATGATAGCTTTCCCATCTGAAGTCTGTTTTCGCCCATTCAAGTTGTGTTGGATTCAGAATGAGAAGATCTTTGCAATGAAACTATTTCTGAGAGTAGCCTGTGATTTTTATTTTCCTCTAATTTACAAAGGATTTGTGCCATTTGGCACTTTTTACCTCTTGCATGAAGTTTTTTAGACTTAGAGGTTTATCCAGGATCCGTTTTTGGATCACGCCTTCCCACTAAAAGAACTTTTGGTCTCCAAAAGACTAATATACTGATCTGAATAGTAAATGAGAGTGACTCACCCTCTTCTTTCAGCCTCCCTACACTTGCCTTTGCATAGTGCCTCTAAACCAAAGTTTCTGACCACTTCCCTTCTCTTGGATGGTTTGGTCTTCCTAAGAAGAACTGTCTTCCTTCTTGCCTTTCTGCAGAACTTCTACTGAAATGGTCATAGAATGTAGTTTGAGCTTCATTGCCTTGATCATTGATCCAAGGTGGCTCAACAAATGTGAAGTACATCTGCTCCACAAAACTTTCATTTGTACCTGTTGAAAAGTTGCCAACAACAATTGTTAACAACAGGCATATAGACAACACCTGGATGGACTAAACTCCTACTTCAACAAAAGAAATAGATTTCACATCTTTTGAACACCTCCCTGTCTTACATTTCCATACAAATGATGGACTAGACAACAAGCCCACAAAACATGCCTTTAAACAAATGACCCTTCAATTCGAGCATGTAGAAAAAGACCATTAGGACTCTTTTTCCAAAAGATGAAACTTTCATCATTATCTCCATTTGGAGATCAAGTTAACTTATTTCAAGTCAACATGGCATCACATGCATGTCAAAGCAATCAACCCTGCAAGTTAATTACACATACATGTTCAAAAACAAGGAAACCATCAACATCCCTGTGCTCATGCATCTCATGCTCATGCATGCATTTAATCCTTCAACTTTCACTTAAGCTCACTGTACTTTCGAAGCTAAAATGAAATATAATGTAGATACATCAATAGACATGTAATCTTAATCGGATAAGAACTCTAACTATTCCTTACCAATCCCTTTCAAAGGTACTACCCTTACACATCAGCATCAACATGTGAATCATTCTGAGACACATCAGTCATGGAATCTTCACTTCCATTTCTGCCATCTTCTCTTTCCACTTTCTTCAGCTTTGGTGGAAGCATTGTTGAATTCAGTGTCCAACACTTTGCAGCAATATGTCCTTGCTTATGGCAGTAAGTGCACTGCATGTGCATCCTCTTGACAACATGATTTTCCTTGTCCAATGGACCTTTGGCTGCATACTTCTTTTCCTTCTTCTTCTTCTTGTATGTGGCCATTCTCTTCCAACATCTAGAAACATCATGGTTATCCAAACCACAAAAGGAACATGCAACTCTTTCCCCATACTTATGTGGAAATTTATCATGCTTTGCAAAGTCAAAAGGAATATAATTATAAATATTTACACCTACCTCTTTCACTTTTATTGCCTTCATGAGGAGGTGAAGCAAATGAAGAAGTGGCTCCCTTTGGAACACCATCAAACCATTCAAGGTTGTTAAAGTCTCCCAAACTCTTTGGTTCAAGTGTGTGCTTCTAAACACCTGCATCCTACAATTGATGTTTCAAGCTACTGTATTCCTCTTTGATACAACCTTCACACTTCTGAGGTAGAGGACATGAAATGAAACTCCTTCTTGGCACTGTTTCAATGGCTTTCATGGCAGCTTTGGAATTCTCTCCATAAGATTGTCCATAGCCAAGACCCAAATATTTAGGCCTTTCCTCAACCATTATTGGTTCAATAATACCTTGTGCATGCTTTCCCAAGCCCTTTCCTTCATAGCCCATCTTGGGCATTAGCTTGGAACCTATGCCTTTAGTATGTTTCTCAAAAGAACCAATATAAGCATTCTCAGAGGAATTTGAAGACAAACTAGAATGGCTTACCTTTTCTTCAAGTTGGTACTTGACTAAGGCTTCTTGGGCAACAAAGAGTTGTGTTTCCAACTCATGCATCCTTTTCAGGTTCATATTTGCAATATGAAGTTGCCTCTCCATTTCCTGCAATTTGTCGGTAAGCAACTGCTTCTCTTCCTTCATGGAATTCAGTTGCTTTCTAAGCATGCTACTCTTCCTTCCATCCTCATACATTTCTCTCACCATATCCATCATGGTGGAAAATTCTTGCTTCATGTCTTCATCAAAGAGTCTCGTGAAGAGAGCAGAATTTGAGGACCCACTTGTAGAAGTTGTCATTATGCCAATGAACCAAAAAACTTCAACAAGATAAATAAAGAGCTTATTTAAGCAGCCTTTTGCAACAAACCTCTTGTGCTTTGGATTGACTTGAGGTCCTTTGGAATAGAAGAATGCCTTCAGCTCTTCTTCCTTCAGCAAACTCAGCAAATAGTTAGTCTACAAGCAAGCATACAATCAGCCTCTTGTTGTTCAAACACCTTTCAGACAAGCAGTCTTTGCTCTGTCAATCAAGCATTCTGATATAATCTTCTTAAAGGTGTGGTTAATCAATCTTAAGCTCTGATACCACATGATCTGAAAATGGGGCACTTAGGCTTCTTGTCTAGCTTACAAGAACCTCTCCCACTTCCAAAGCTTGAATTTTCCCAAGTCTTAATGATTAACCAATGCGAAATTAAGAAATGCTTGAAGATATAGGTGTATGCTTGTATTTGTTTTCAGCTGATTATTTGCTTTAAAATCTATTTTTTGTGTTGATATGTAAATTTTCTTAAACTGATATATTAATACATATAACAATAAATAAAGCAGCAGTAAAAATTGACCCATAAGACAGCAAGTTAATTTGGGGTTCACCCATAACTCTTGGGCTACATCTCTATGAACTCTAATTAATTCAACTAGGCTCTCTGGGATTATGGAATCTTGCTCTTTGGCTCTTGCTCTTTGGCTCTTGGTTTTAGCTCTTGGCTCTGACTCTTGGCTCTTTGGCTCTGGCTCTAGCTCTTTGGCTCTTCTGCTCTGGCTTCTTCGCTCTCTCGCTATTTATAGCTCTCCCTTTGGGCTTTTCACTGGAACTCCAAGTGACTCCCTTGGCTTCTGCACTGTCCCTTTGGCTTCTGCTTCACAGCAAAACCCCAATAGCAACCTTCCACACCAACTCAGCCACCAACAATAACTCAACACCCCTCTGTCTTTGACATTCATGGCTTAAAAGCCAAATCGGCAATGTCTGTTGGTTCTCCCTTTCGGGCTCTCTGTCTTTCGACTTTGGGTCTGTTCGAATCCCTCTTCTAAGCGTTCAATAATCATTGCATAATGCCCTTAGGGCAGGAGACCACCTGTTCCTTAATGGACGAGGGCGTCGGCGCTTGAAATCCCTTAAAAACAGTAGTTCTGTGTTTTACATAGAGAACATTGTAAAACATGGAAAAATCCACAGAACACATAGTTCTGAACTTCAAAGTTTTATAATCCCGCTTTATATCCCTATCGAGTCTCCTTGGGAATTGCTATCGCATATCATAATTGGCCCATCCATAGGTTTCCCTTTGTATTTTTAAAATACGTTAAAACATGGAAAATAATGCAATTATGGCTTTGGGTGGATTTGAAATGTTATGTTTTTCATTCTGGGACCCTTTCGGGTCTGATTTACATCGCATCATGCTTCCCCTTTGTATTTAGCTTAATAAGAGAGATATACAAAAATGCATTAAAAATTCCTTTCAACAGACTTTAAAATATATAAAACCTGGTTTATATCACCGTCGAGTCTAGCCATCGGATCACATATATCATATATAACATATATCTCCGCTCCTATGTGTTTGCTAATTACGATCCGCCGATATCGGCAATTGTGGTATCGCATTGGACCATCGCACTTCATGCCTCTAACTACCTCCGACTACTATCGTTGATTACGATTTTTGACCTACCTATCACCGCCAATGTGATATGCCAATCGGATCTGGCCGATCAACGATCCAGATCCGACAGCCCCTGTGCATACATTGTTAAAGCCTTCGATAGCCTTGTTTTTAAGGTTTTCTTCAGGTTTTTAAATCCCGATAGTGTAATTTGATAAGTCCAAGGCTTCTCCTTTTTCAGTGGTCTCGTCCTTTTGGGATATTTGGAAGACTTAGAGGGTTTTTAGACCCATTATTCAAGGGATTTTTGCCTCTTTTTCCTTTGGAAAAGGGCAACTTCATTTTATGATAGCTTTCCCATCTGAAGTCTATTTTCACCCACTCAAGTTGTGTTGGATTCAAAATGAGAAGATCTCTGCAATGAGACTATTTCTGAGAGTAGCCTATGATTTTCATTTTCCTCTGATTTACAAAGGATTTGTGCCATTTGGCACTTTTTACCTCTTGCATGAAGATTTTTAGACTTAAAGGTTTATCCAAGATCCATTTTTGGATCACGCCACTTCAAAGAGTCTACCCCCCACCCAATGATGACCGAAGCATACCGGGGGGGGTATCAAAGTCATCACATCATTCCTCCCTTCAACATGAGTTGTCGAGAAGTTAGTAGCACATAACTAGATGACATTTAAAGTAGCCTTAGGTAAAAGCTAATAACTTCGATTTCTTGCAATTTGTACATGTTTAAATGCTTAGCTAGAGTACTAGCTTTCAATATGATGTTTTTTATTTAGAAGCAAGTCAAAGCCATGAAATTATATGATTCTACCTTCACTAAGCATTGGAAGAGATGAAGTACTCCATATTGCCATAACCAATATTATCTTCTTTCCAAACTAGGACATTGTATAAAGTCAAGGTCACTAGAGGTGTAATCATAATGTTGGACAACTAAACTTCAAAAATATTGTCTTCGGTTTTTTTTCCTATGTATCTTTGGGCATCAAGGTTGCTAGTTGATGTAGAAGTAGATTTGGTTTAGATCCCTTTGGTCAACCCCTAGAGAAAAACCTTGAGATGGGGACCTCCCTTGTTCCATGTGATTGAGGCATAAGGCTTGTATAAAGTTAACTCTCTTCTAGAGACTAACTTAGAAGGATGAGATTTAATAAAAAAAAACATTCTTTTTGCTATCATTTCCTTTGTGAACAACTCAAACCTAGCTTCCATCACAACCACTATAAGCTTTGGACATATTTTGAGATTGACCTTAAGTGGATTAAGCACTAGGTAAATCAGAGTTTTTGGCTAAATCATCACATGACAATATTTTGACAATGTTAGACCGCCAACATTCAAGGGATCTCCCAACTAGACCTCACAAATTTTGGTGTAGAAGTCCCATCCGATACAATGGCCCGCTTGCCATTATCTTAGAGATTTTCCTTAGCTCTTGTTGTTCAGCACATGAGAGTGTTATGCTTGTATCTTCAAAAAGCGAGGTGAGTATGCCTGGTGAGTGCATAATGTAACTTTTGTCTGGGTTCTCTTACTGTAAAGGGAGAGAGTAAAGTGAACCTCTAGATGAGAGGTAATAGTACCACCCAGGGAGAGAAAAACGTGAACCAGAAGGGTTATGTCCAGCATCAAATGGAGTATTCCACAACGGATGTGCCAGACGTTAAAACCAAAGTAAAAGGGAAAACATGTACACCATCTGGCAGAGTAGTCCACATAGATGTCACGGTCGTTATAACCAGTAAACAAGACAGGTCCATCTAATGTCCTCTGGAGCAATCCAGAAGGACGAGACAATAGTGATAAACAATACAACACATCCTCAACAATGTAAATACTAAAACAACCAAAGTAGTTCAACTATCTTAGTACAGTTTAAGAAAACATGCATTACAAATATCTAAAGAGTAGTCTTACAAACATCTACAAAACATGTTGGAAAACGTGTTGGCCTTAACAAGCTTTTGAATTAAAAAAAAGTACCAAGACACATCTATACACCATACATCACTAGTTCTAGTAGTGTGACAATGGAGCCACTCCTTGCTCCTCAAAGAACATACTACAGACTCTCAAGGCTATGTGGGAGGAGCCAAGGTGAAAATTCCTTGCTCATACAATGGGAGGGGTATATATAGCCAAGGGTGATGTTTCACCCTTATGACTCTTGGACTACCCTCGCGACGGTTCAACTTTCCATGACTTTTCAACTGACATGACTCTTCAACTTCTTTGTGCATCCACTGGAATTTCACTTTACATTGCATTCAGTTACAACGAATATGGCCCATAGTGGTGATGTGGCCAAGACAACTCATGACACAACTCGACATGACATTGGTGACATGTACTAGCTGACTATGGTGTCCATGTCAAGTTGATGCACTGTCGAGTGATGGATGTACTCTTGTTGTGCTTTGTCTTCTCCTTCGTGTGGCTTAGTGTTGTGGGGTGTTCGATGGTATTGGTATTGCATGATTGTTCAATGCATATGTTCCTTTTTCTTGTTGCTTGATGTGCTTGGTACATCCATCTAGCTGCAAGGCAGTCTTCTAGCATGTGCACTCCTTGTTCATCCCATTTGTCATCTTGCCATGATCTATCAGTGTACCTATTCCTGCAATTCACTCATGAGAGGACGACATCAAATCTGAAACCTCATAGTCTAGCATGATGAATTTTTCTCATGTTCCGGATGATGAGGAGGGAGGATAACTCACTAAGATAGTGTAGAGCTCAGCTCAAGCTAGAATGAGGAACTCTGAGAGGACAATCTACATTGTCAGGAAAAACTACACAGTGACCACTGGGAGAAAAAATTACGTAGTGAAGGATACCAATGGCAGTTGCAAGGTGGGACCTTGAGGGGGCACTTCTATGCAATTCCTGGAGGGAAGATAAGACAGGGATACAAGGGACCTACTGGGAAATTCTGCATCATTTGTGAGAGCAGTATAGGACGGGCAACAAAGGGCCATCTAGGCATGTCTGCGAAATTTCCAAGAGAAGTGTAGAGAAAGGCAGCAGAGGACCAACTGGGCATGTCTGTGCAATTTTGGAGATCAGTGCATACCCAGGTCTTAGTTGAGTGTAAGGTTCTGACAAACCAGAAGGAGGCTTGATGACTGTGCTTGAGAAATGCCCAGTTCAGTTTGGAGGTAGTTTTCTGCACAGTTCTGGGAGGTAGACCTTCTACTCACCTTTGGGATTGCGCGGTGTAGCTAACCTGGAGGAAAACCTCAAGAACTATGTAGTTTTGAGCAAAAGAGTAGGGTCATTGAGGGCTAAGACTGTGCAATGTAGCTCAGTTGGGATTGGTGGAAGAGGGTTGGCTGGTCTAACAAATTTTTAGGAAAATGGTTAAGTGTTGAAAGCAAGTAAAATTGTGCAGACTTGACATTGTGATCACACACTTAGCATACTCCAATGACAAGACAACATAGACACCAGGATAAGAAGACAAAACATGCCCTCGGTGAGACTGTCTTATAGCTTAGAGCGACAAGCGTGACACGTGAGATAGACCTTCAGACGACCGTGATGACACTTGCACGATAGTGCTTACAACTTTATGTGTGAGTACGATGGATGTTACATAGTGAAGACAACCCAAACACACAAAGACAACCCTTCAAACTCACCAAAATAGGATCACAAGCATGACAAAGCAATCAACATGCCAAAGTATGACCACTAGTCAAACAAGCAAAGGGATGAAAATACTTCACAAGCGCTCATGGGGTGAGCTCAATGTTTGCAACCATCACAGGAAAAACCAAGGAAGGCTCCAAAATTTGGATGCAAGCCAAGATTTTGGAGGGTGATGCAGCTGCTACAACACTTGGTGACATACTGGTTGAATAACAACTTCTCTATTTTGGTTCATTCATAGTACAGGGCCTTGGCCTTTTAGGGAGTATTGATTCATTGTGTAGATCACTTTGTCTTCCCCACTTGCCCCATGGATAGACATGGTTCACCTTGTATCAACTCAGTTGAGCACAACACAAAATTCAGCCAAATCACAATTTTTCAAATCAGGAAGGGTAATTTGACTCACGAGCTTAAGATTTTCAAAGGATATATTTTCAACTCTAGTGTTTCTCTGCTGCCATGTTGTGGCCACCAACAACCCCCCTCCTTATGAAGTATTATTGCTAATACTAAATAAGTGGGGATGTAGTTTTTAACCCCGTACAGAAATTACCTACATACGAATTCTAAATCACAGGAAAAAATAAAAATGCGAGAGCATAACACATAAAACACATATACACA
>APFE030220970.1:268112-279729 GCA_000404065.3 Pinus taeda
AGGGGATTGAGTATGCCAATGAGTTTGCCCACATTGTAGCTTGTTCTCACGTGATTTAGCCAAGGAAAGACATGGCTGCCTTGGAATTATCACAGGTTCTTTTGTAGGTATTGAGCAGCGGAGGCAGGCAAGCAGCGAAGAGATTTGAGCCAGTGATTGATTCAGATCTGAGCTGTATTGTGTGTAACAGGTGGAGCTGGTACTGGATTGCTTGTGATAAGCATTGTACTTTGTAATGTTACATGACTCAATCATTAATATACAGATAGTTGGGGGTTTTAGCGAGATGCTTTCCCCGGGATACATACTGTGTTAATGTGTGAATGCTCTTGATGTTTTATTGTTATTGATGTTGCTATATTGATGATCAATGTAGAGGAGCTTATGTATTGTGTATATTTTCCGCAATAGTACATGATCAGGATAATCTTTGTTGAATATGTGTTAAATTATTCAAAATTTCTACAAAAATAATTTCAAACAGAAATTGGTAATAAAGATCATTCAACTTCTATGAGAAAAGAAGTCAATAAAGATAAACTATTTTGTATAAAAAGTTAGACGAAACAACTGCAAAAAACATATCACATAATAAGTTACTCATATATTAAGCATAAATAAATAGCAATCACCATTCATAAGTGCCAAATGATAACTCAAGCATTCAAGCATTCGTATATAAATAACTGAAATTGAATATTGCCTCAACGCATAAGCAGAAATTGTTAAGAGATAAAAGTACCATTTATAACGAGTTCTACTCATAAGCTTCAGCAATAATGATCTATCTCTTCTTAGTCTAACATCCACTAAGAGAAAAAAAGTGCAACATCAGTAGTACATATTAAACACAGATATCAATAAATCTTGTTCCATTCATTCATCAAAACCTCCTCGGAGGGTGCAAAAGTGCATGTTCTGAGGACAAGTTTTTGACAAATTTCAGGACCCTTCTCTAAATGCATGAGAAGGGTTTAAATACTACTAGCTAAATCTAAAAATAATTTATTACAAAAATGTAGGATGCAGTTTAAATGACCGCCCTCATTTAAGGAAAAAATAAAGCAAAATTAAAACTAAAACTGAATCTAAAACTAAAACTGGCAACTAACTATCTATGTATTTGTTCCTTGTAGTCGCAAGAGTTCAGCATTTGCTTGAGGAGAGTTGGTTGATCGACCTCCGACTTTAGCTGTCCTACGAAAATGGAATCGGCAAGTGTTGGCGCCATCTTCTCGACAGAATTAATGATACATTTGAGAGACATGCACTGGTTGTGTGGTTTTACCAAGTACATCCAGTAAGAAGCCCAATTCAACTTGGCTAACCTTTTGATGGACTCTACTCTTTCTTGAGCCTTCTGTCTCCAACTTGCCTGTAGATATTGTACATTTGGTAGAAATTTACATACCACTTGAGGATATCCTTGATAAATACAATTGGTTTTTAGAGTTCACATTTTGCCTTTCGCCTTTAGCACTTTTTCTTACAAATTTCCGAGCTTACAGGTGACTGAGCGATTAGAGGCTTTCCTTCTCAAGGGGTTTTTCCTGGCCTAGCGTGATTCGCACGTCGGAAACTGCCTCTGTTTCTCGATCCAGGCTTCCATAGTGCTATTTTTCGCCTCTTGCGTGTTTTTTGTTAGAGGATATAAACCTTAAATTTTGTGGAAATAACAACTTCGTGAGTTCTTGGTTCTGAGTTTTAAATTGTCTGTTTGTGATATCAACACTATCCAGTACCCATTTGACCATGTCCGTGTATGGAAGAATCTTGGGCCTCACCGCTATTTGGTGCAAGAACAAACATCCTAGTTTTGTAATCGACGCCTCAGACGACCCGCGTGAATCTGTAGTTGTTGTGACCTCCATTACTATGGGGTTTTCTTCCTCGAGTAGGTTATGCATGCTTTCCCAAGTAGTAACACCGGCATCTCTATTACAAGTGGTGTCTGTGTACAAGGGATTCATTTCTTTATCTTCAGAACTTGAAGCTTTACCCTTCTTTCCCATAATATTCTGAACACTGCTATGTATACTTCTTTACTCTTTGCTCCTGCAGTTTACAAATGAGGTAAGAGTAATGATAAGAAAAAGGTGACGGGAAAGCCTTAAATGTTGAAATCTTATAAAATATATCACCCTACGTGAAATGGCCCTTCGATCAGATCAAAACCTATTTCATTAATGATTACCAACTAATTCATTAATTAACATTAACGCGCATAACTGGGCATTGGTTTATGGAAAAAAAAAATTCGAATGACGAGCCCTGAAGATCTACGATAAGGCGATTTTGTGATTTGCTTTGCAATATCATTGATCGCAATATCGCTAATCCGTTGCGTGTGGCAATCATCTATTACAATGTGTATTCTGCGAAATGCGATTTGTGAGATGCGCCATCGCATATCAGCAGTTTGAGGCATTTCACCTTAAGTGATATTTGAGGCATGTGATGCGATGAGTGTCTTTAAGTGCGTGATTACGCATCTCGATTTCGCAATCTTAGGTTTCTGCTTGTAGGAAGGCATCCATTACCTTTTTGCGATGCAACTCTCTTTATTGAGAGAGTGGTTTTATTCGAACTTTATCATAAAACTTAAGTCTTTTTATATTTTTTAGGTATTCTCCTAAGTTTATGATAGTAAGTTTTATTCAAAAAGGGAATACAAGCACTAATTTATTTTTTTTATTTTTTGAATAAGAGTACCCACTTATTTAGTATTAGTGATAAAAATAAATAACAAGTGGGGTTGTTACTGGCCACAACAGGCCAGAAGAGGGATCTCGACTTATTGAGAGAAGAAGAGGATATTCCTTCAGATAAGCATGTAAATATCTCTTATTCAAGTTTGCTTGTTTAGATTTTCCCCTTCTCTGTCTCTACTAGTTGGATAAGCTTGAACACACAGAGCAGAAAATTGAGTATAGGCATGAGGTTTCTCAGACTAGACACGGGCTCATGGTTTGACCAAAACTTTCCTTATATATGGATTGTATTTTCCATCAAGACTTCATCGGCCAAAAGTTATAACCAAGAACAAAGAAGACATACACATGACTAGCCAAG
Source organism: Pinus taeda (assembly GCA_000404065.3). NCBI lineage: Eukaryota > Viridiplantae > Streptophyta > Pinopsida > Pinales > Pinaceae > Pinus > Pinus taeda. The sequence goes on from APFE030220970.1 coordinate 271,185, forward strand.
CGCTACGGTGTCACAAGACTCTTTGAACTTCAACCACATACAGATTCAGAAGCTAGAACACAGTGCGAGAAAACACTTATTTACAAAAAAAAGAAACATAACAGTAAAGCAAAGCAAAATATCAAAGTAAAGAACAAAACAAGCAATGAAAGGACTATGTAAATAGTGCGGGGTGCATCCCTAGATCATTGAAAATAATATTTTAAGTCTTGGCCATTGACAGGTAGAGTGTCAATCTTCCCATCAAGTGATTGTAGATGATACATGTGTTCGATAAGCTTCTCGTGAACGGTGAATGGGCCAATCCAAAGGGACTAAAACTTCAAGACTAAGTCAGCCGCAGTGAAGTTGGTACCCCCTACAGACTTTTTGTCGAACCATATCTTCATATGGTTCTGGTGAAGTGTAAACTTTTCTTTTTCTTTCACCCTTTCTTCTTGTAGCTTGTGAAATGTGTCCATCCTACGCTGAACTAATAGACATGGCTTGCCTTGGTATTCTTGGGACAACTAGAGAGCAGGAAAGTAGATTTTCGGTGGGAGGATGGCTTATTTTCCATAAACCAGAAGTAGGGGGAGGTATTTAGAGAGGGATAAGGTGTGACTCAGTCATCCTATAGAGCATTCACCAGAGCAAAGTGCCAGTTTCAGTGTTTAGAGTAAATGGTTGTTTTTATGATGCGGATAAGGTTCTTGTTCGTGGACTCAACAAGACCATTTCCCTGTGGGTAGTATTTAGTAGAATGCTTTAATCTAATACCATTTGAAATGCAAAGTCATAAAGTTTTAATGAGGAAAAGCACATTTCATTGTCAAAAACAAGTGATATAGGAATGTCAAACCTAGAGATGATGTTATGATGTAGGAAGTTGATGACTTCCAAGTCATTCGCTTGTTTAAGCAAAACTGCTTTTTCCCACTGCGTAAAGTAATTTGTAGCAGTTAAGATGTGATGGTGTTTCTTTGATGAATGTGGGAAAATCTCCCCAATGATGTCCAAACCCCAATGATGTCCACTGTAATAGGCTGCAGCGGGGCTGCAGACCTTCGTTTTCTGCCAACACATCTATAATAGTTCGGACACTTTCGAGCATAGCCATGTGCATCTTTGAATAGTATAGGGCAGTAGAAACTGGCTCGCGTGACCTTGTGCATTGTTGTGTTACCCACAAAGTGACCCTTGGCTGGTATGTCATGAAGATCACGTAACACCCTTTCTGAATCATGTGCCTCCAGGCACCTGAGCAAAACATCGTTGTGGTGTTTTCTGTAAAGCACTCCATGCACCAACTGGTAAGATAGAGCTTTGAGTCAGAATGCCCTCTTCTACCTCATAGAGAAGTGAGAAGGCATGGTTCCATGTTCAAGGTACTAGTGCACATTTGCATACCAAAAGTTTTCGTGCGAAGTGGGGGGGACTCACTCAACATTATACATTTCAATTTCTTGCTCCCAGTAGGCGAGCTCTTCTTCTTCCTCTTACCCATGCACTACTTATGTAGTTAGTTTACAAAGATCGTGACCCTTGATGATGTGATCTGGTTTGATGTCAAGATCATATTCTTGCAGTCCTGACATCTAGTTCACCCTTCTCTTACCCAGCTCTTGTTGAACAAGCAGTGATCTAAATGTTGGGTGCAACACAAAGACAATGCAATGATTTTTCAAGAGGTAGGGTCTGAAGTGTTTAACAACCTTGTATACTGCGTATTCTTGTTTTTCCATGACGAGGTTTATTTCAAGTCCTTGCAATCTCATGCTCATGAAAGAGATAGGTCATTCATTTTTCAACTCGTCCTTCTAAGTGAGCATGACAGCGAGCGAAGTGTTGGAAGCAAAAGTGTGGAGCAAGAAATCCTTGTTGAAGTTTGGGTTGTACAATGCAAGAACCTCTGCTATAGCTTTCTTAATCCAAATCAATTCTTCCTTTTCCTTTTTCCCCCAACTGTACACTGTGTCCTTCTTGGTCATCTCTTGAATGGATTTAACAATCTGTGCATAATCAAAGATGAATTTTTTGAGGAATTTGATCTTCCCCATGAAGTACTGCATAGATTTCTTATTCATAGGGTAAGGAATCTGTGTGATGGTTTGAACTCTGTCTAGATCTACCTTGATCCTACTCTTGGAAATGATGTTCCCAAGGAGATTACCCTTAGACATTGCGAAGACACCCTTCTTGGAATTCAAGGATATCCCTTACTTCCAACATTGCTAAAATATTTTCTTAAGATGGTGTAGGTGGTCTGACCGCTATATAGAGAAGACTATCACGTCATCGAGGTAGACTACTACGCAATGTTTGATGAGCCAACAAAAAGCGATGTTCATTATGCATTGAAATGTAGTGCCTAAATTTACCAACCAAAAATGATCATGTGCAAAAAAAAATAGCTCAAAATTAAAAGTTACGTATTAGTGTGGAAACTATATGACCACATAGAGTTCATCATCCTGAATCTGGTGCAATTCATTTCACATGAAATGGACACCGTATGCTCCTAGAATCATGTTCTCTTCACTTTCCCAAACAGGGGAATATTTTTAAAAATTGACAACCCAGTCAGTAGTCCATACTATTGAAGTACCTCCAGCAAATGGTAGGTTGACAAGTGTCAGTTTGTTCTTGGTTCGGTTTCAATAGTTTTTATTGGTTGGATTGGTGGCCAACCATGGGCTGACACGTGGCCCAAATGGAGGCCACCACGTGGCAGCCTTGGCACCACCAAAAGTTTGGTTCAAGGTCCGGTTAGCAGCAACGGGGGTCGAACCTGCAACCTCAAAGCACATAACCAAAGCCTCCTACCAGTGTGCTACTATCATGAGCCTTAATAGACTATGGTGGTGACCACTACTTAAAGATTATGAGCCCGCCATTCGGGGGTAGGGTTAGCCCTTGGGCATGCCCAACCTTGTGACCACCAACAGAAGGGGAGCAGGGGTCTAGATGGTGGGGGCGGTTCGTTGACCTTAACCCTGGGCATGTGGGCATGTGGCCCCCGTATGGCCACTTTTTTCAAATATAAGGTGTTAGAGGACAATTTAACGCGTCCGACAAATTCACCTGAAATTCGGCGAAATTGTCACTTTGTTAGCATGTTTTGGGGAAAATTTGTAGGATGGTGCTGTATTTTGGAGAATTTGTAGTTTGATTAGTAGAAGATTGGGAAAGTCCATAACTTATTTAGTTTTTGACCAAATCAGGAGCAGAAAGAGGCTACACACATAGTTTTAGGCATTTTGGAGCCATTGCAATAGGTTTCAGAGCTTTCTGAGCATTGTAAATTGATGTATTCACACTTTTGAGAATAATAGAGAGGGCCAAGCCATTGGAAGCTAGACCAAGGAGACATAGCCCAGGAGGGGTGAACTCCTTCATTATGTGTTGTTGTGATATTGTTTATGGTGATGTTTATGTCTATTATATGCTATTGTTTAGTGATTTATTTATGTTAATTTGCACATAAAAGCACTCAGAACTCATGTTTTAAACTTGCAAATAATCTCATGAACCCTTAAGCATATTTAACATATTCTGTAAAGGAATCTAGCACAACAAAACTAATTTTCCCAATCAAATCAAGTTTGGTATTAGAGCTCTTGGTTTTATTTGTGCAAGAAGGATTTAACTGTTTACAAGTGAATTTCGTGCTTACAAGGTTAAAACTCAATAGAGGAGAAGGGAAGCTGATTGAAAGCCCTGAAGTTGGGTCAAAGGGAAGGAGGGCAAGGTTGCCACAACCTCCACCACTAATTCTTACTCAAGTTGCAGTTGAGACTCTAGTGAACATGTCTCATGAAGGAGAGCTTACAAACATGACAAAGGATGAGAAGGTCTTCAGGAAGGATTTCTTTGATATGACAGAGATGATGAAGGTCCTCTATGAAGAGATGAATACCAGACTGCAAGGTGAAAGCTCCAAACCTCCCAAAGGAGAAGGAGGTAATAAAAATGGAGGTAAACCTCCACCCTCTCCACCATCTTCTTCATCTTCTTCTTCACAAGCATCTTCACCCTCTTCCACTAACACAGCCTTTACTCATACTCATCAACATACCTCAAAAGGAACTGGTAAATCACCCTTATTAAAACTTGATGTTAAATTTTAATTGCCCATGTATAATGGTGAAGTGAATGCAGAGAAGCTTGACAATTGGTTTCGTCAGTTGGAGGTCTATTGCATAATTCAAAACCTTCAAGAGGATGACATAAACATTCAGCTAGCTTCCTTGAGGCTGGAGGGTGCAACACTAGTATGGTGGGAATCAAAGACATGAGAAGAGATAGAAAACATGGTAAGATCTCAATTTCTTGGTCTAATTTCATTGTTGTAATTAAAATACAATTCTACCCTCTATATTATATGCAGAAAACCATCATGAATTGGTAGAACTTTAGACAACTTAAAGGTCAAAATGTGCAAGATTACACCCAAGAATTCAAAAAAAGGTCTCTAATTTTAGGTGTAGATTTGCAATCACAAGCCATGTTGTTGAAGTACATAGGGGGTTTACGCACTTACCTTAGGCATAATATCCTTATGTTTAATCCCAATAATATAGATGAGGTGTGTGTGAAAGCCACTCATCTTGAGGCAAGAGGTTGAAATATTCGAGAAGAGGGTAGTAAAAAGCCATTCAAGGGTAAAAAAAAAGAAAAGGGTTTCAAAGGAAAGAAAAATGCATTCATTAAAAAGGAAGGAGAGAAAACAATATGTAAACATTGTTCTAAAGAGGGTCATGATGAAGCTAATTGTTGGAAGCTTCATCCTGAGATGAGGCCTAATAAATTCAACAACAAAGGAAAAGAAAAGACAGGTTCCATCATTCAAGAGGATTTGGGATCCGATTCGGGTGATGAAACTAAAATTACAGCCATGGGTATAAAAGGAAAAGAATCCATTTCTTGCACTAGTATATCAAATTGTCACACTAGTACTCCAAATGAAGAAACAAGGATAGAATTATTTCATGTGAGGGTAATCTCAAAACATACAAAATCCGACACACTATTTGATAGTGGGTCTCAAGCCAACTTGATATTTGATGACTTAGTTAAGAAACTTAATCTTGAACCCATTTTACATCCAAAAACATATCCATTGGGTTGTATATGCAAGGACACAAACTTACAAGTTACAAGAAAATGTATTCTTTGGTTTGCAATCGCAACAAACTTCATTGACGAAGTTGAATTAGATGTTGTACCGCTTGATATTTCAAGAATTGTTTTGGGTAGTCCTTACCTCTATGATAGAAAACCAATCTTCTATCATCATGAAAATAAGTACCAAATGTTCAAATATGGTGTGGAGTATATTGTGATAGCTCATCACAAGAAACTAAATCTTTCATTAGTTAATGTAGGGAAAATGAAAAGACTAGTGAATTTGATCTGATAATCACCCTACGAGTGACCTCAGTTAAAGATTTATGAAATGAAGGTATTACAGACTCATGTGCTGGTGTGTGTCTATGTTATTTAGGCAATAGATTGATCAGATTGCAAATACACAAACACTTGAAATGGAAAACAACTGAGCAATACAGTAAGCAAATACAAGAACACAAGAAATTAATAAGGAGTTCACCCTATCCTCCAAGGCTACATCTCCAGTCCAGCTCTCAGTGGCGACCTTCTTTTATTGTGTCTTAAATCAGAGAATTACAATGAAGGAGCTCAATATGACTCTCCTGAAACAGATTGGCTTGGTTGGGTGGTTCTTGGATTCCCCAAGCCACTAGAGTACACAGACTCTTTTCCTTGCCAGCTCTTTGACCTCTCTGGTCTGACAAATCCTCTCAGGGATGGCTCGAATCTCTCAAGCTCTCTGGTGCTCGGTGCAGCCTTCGGTCAGCTTGGCCCTCTATCTTCTTTCTACTTTTTGCTTCATTGGTTCTTCTCTTCTATGTCTTTTGTCTTTGGTGTTCCTCTCTGTGCCCCCTTTCTATTCTCTGTTCATGGCTTTAAGGCTATTTAGGCTCATGGAAGTTCGATTCCTCTTCCCCTCCGTCGATTCGCCTGTTACATCTTCGCTTGGAGTTCCCTGTTTCGACGTCATCATCGGGCTCACAGGGAGTGGCCACTTGTCCTCTTGCAAACTATGCCAACCTGCTTCATCGATTCAATTCTTCGGTTACGTCGTGGAATGAGTCTTCTGCCATCTTGGTGGTCAAAGCAGACCTCTGATTCTTCTAAATTGTGGCTTATTCCCTTGTTAAATCTGGTCTTACCATCAGGCGCAATATCATAGATCTAGATCTTCCAGATCCAATGCCATCCGCTCATTGCGCATGGTGGACTTGCTCGTACGTTAGCACGTGATGAGCGACGATTTTCTCTCTCCTCCATTTGCCACGCGTCGGGCGCTGAGTGGAATCGCTCCACTTTTACCAAAAATACTTACCACCCATGGATGCCTCAAATCAATACTGTCGGTTTTGGAGCGAGTCCCACCTTTAGCTCTTAGCCTTTTATCCCACGGTTTTCTCTGCTCCCACGTGACCAAGTGCTCGGGGCCTCTCCTTTTTAAGGGTTTTTTCCCAGCGATGCACGATTATAGCACATCAAAAACTCCCTCTGTTTCCCGATCCGGGCCTCCCAGGGGCTAATTTTGCCTCCCGCACAGTCTCCATGGGCCTCAGTTAGTGCGCTTTGACTGAGGTCCTCGTCATTCCACGTTGGCTACCAACTGCCACTAGTTTAGAGGTGTTTTTGGTCATTTCTCTCAATTCTTTGAAGTCTGTCCCAACCTGGTACAACCATGGCTCTGTTAATCATTCTTTATGGATCCAATTCAGATCATGGCCTTCCAACTAAAAAGCTTTTGGACCACCAAAAGTTGGTTTTCAAGCATCGACTAAGTGAGGGTACTGCTATCTCACTTATCCAATCTCAATCCATTTTACACTACTCGGCTTCACACCTTTGAGTCCAATTCTGAAGTCCTCAACATCTCCTCTACACATTGTCCTCACCTTCCTATCCAAGACTGTGTCTTCCTACAATTCATTCAGATATTTAGGTGCAGGTCATCAATAGAAGGTAATTGACTTTGCTCCTTAGGATCCTCAATCATTGAAGGTTCAAACAATCTTAAGCAATCTGCATTTATGATTGAGTAGATGTACATGTAAGCTGGTAGATCAAGGCAAAAAGCATTTTCGCCAATCCTCTCGAGTATCTTGAAGGGTCCATACCTGATAGGCTTTAGCTTTGTACCTTCACCTTGCCTCCTGTCCTTGCTGATATACAGCCAAACCTGGTCTCCAACTTGAAAACTATGCTCCATCAAAATCTTTTCATGCCTAGCCTTGTATCTGGCTTGGCTCTTTTCTAGCTATTCTTGTACTTCCTAGTGGATCTCCTAGATCTATTCAATAAACCTAGTTGCCTTGTCCACATCACTGTGTCGATCAACTGTGGTATCTTTACCAAAGACAAAATTCAAAGGAGACCTTGGTGTGAAACCAAAACAGGTCTCAAAAGGAGATCTCTATGTAGAAGAGTGTTTTGCTCTGTTGTAAGCATGTTGCACATAACACAAGTGTTCATCCCAAAGTTTAGGATGTTTGCTACAATATCCTCTGAGTAACTGGACCACTATCCTACTAACTACTTCTGTTTGGCCATCGGTTTGTGGATGAAAAGTCATGCCTTTCTTCAGTTTGGTGTCCATCAGTTCCCACATACTTGACCAAAACCTCCCCACAAATCGGGTGTCTTGATTAGATACAATGGAAGTGGGCAATCCAAAATTAACCCATACATGTTCAAAGAACAATTTTGCAGTTTGTTCAGCTGTAATATGTTTATTACAAGGTATCAAAATGCACATTTTTCTAAACCTATCCACAACAATATATAGATAATCATGACCTTTCCTAGATTTAGGCAGTCCTCCAACAAAATCCATGGAAACACTTTCCCAAGGGTGAGAAAGGAACTGGTAATGGAGTGTACAAGCCTAGTTTTCTATTGCTGGGCTTGCTTTTAGCACACATAGTACACCCTCTTACATATCTAGAAACTGTCTCACTCATTTTCAGCCAATAACAAAATCTGTGCAGCTATGCAACTGTTTTACTTACCCCAAAGTGACCTGATACCAGAGAAGTGTGTGCCTCTCTAATTATCTTTACTCTCTCTATTTGTGGAATGCAGAGTTTCCCACAATGATATAAGAGTCGGTCCTTCAAATGATAATCCAATTCTTCTACCCTTTTGCCTTGACTCAAAGTTGCATATACATCTTTAAAGTCTATATCTTGAGCATATTATTCAAATGTAGCTTTCATGTAGTACGGAATTATGCTTAAGTATAGTAGATGCATTTATAATGGGTCTAGATAACATTTCTGCAACTTTGTTGTGTATGCCCCTTTTATATCTGATGACTAGATGAAACTGTTGTAGGAACCCCATCCATTTGTAGTGCCTTGATTGCTGCAATTTAGTTTGGGAGTGTAGATATTGAAGTGGTTGATGATCAGTATGTATTACTATCTCTTTGCCCATTAAGTAATGTTTCCACTTTTTCACACTC
>APFE030220970.1:280642-290839 GCA_000404065.3 Pinus taeda
AGTCTTCTTCTTCTTTCCCTCGGACTTCTTAGGTCTCAGCTCTGGATGCAGAATCCAATAGTGCTCATCATCATGCCCCTCCTTTTTACAATGAGTGCATGAAGCTTTTCCTTTTTGTGCAGTGTTAGCTTTCCTTGCTTTCCACTTCTGCTTTCTTTTTTCCTTGCTCTTGCTTACAGTGGGTTGGGATGGTCCCCCAACTTCTGGATTTCCATTCTTTCCTCTAGCTTCTAGATGAGTAGCTTGTACAGATACCTCATCTATACTAGTGGGATTAAACATGAGGATGGTATGCCTCATGTAGCTGTGTAGACCACCAATGTACTTCAAAAGAGTCTCTGGTGAGTCTAATGAGATCCCTAGAATCAATGCTCTCTTTTTAAATTCTTGAGTGTACCCTTGCACAGTTTTCCCTTTCAACTGTCGAAGAGTTTGCCAACTCATCACGACTTGTTGCATGTAGGCCAATGGACAGAACTGCTTCTTGATTGCAAAAACAAAGTCACTCCAGACAGAGATAGTCTTACCATGTCTTTTCATGTCAACTTGGGTTCTGCCTTCGCACCAAACCAAGGCAATGCCTCCTAGGCGTAGGCTTGCCAGCGGAAATTTTCTCTTGTCTAAATCAATGTTCTGTACTCTGCAATACATGTCAATTTGTCTAACAAATTTTCCAACTTTTCAACATTTAACTCTCCATCATATATAGGAAAGTCAAATTTAACATCTAGCTTAATCAAAGATGCTTTCTTATTATGCACAGGGCTATTAGGAGGTGTGAGGAAATTTTCCTCTTTCCCTTTTCCTTTTGAGTGGTCATGGTAATGAGACTCATCTTCTTCTTTGTCTTGTTTAGAACATGATGAATCTTCATCCTTATGCTTTCTAAAGTCCCTATACATTTCTTCTGCCATAGACTTTATAGCTAGGAAACTTTCTATGAATTGAGGGTCTAGCCCCACAGAACCTTCGTCTGACATTGTCTTCCGAGGATAGACTCTCCCAATCTCAGGATTAGTTTCTACCAACTCTCCTTCTCCTAATTTGAGCTTTGATCTAGTGAGCATTCAACAGCTAAACCAACACAAGCTTGTATAACCTTACAACCTAGAGCTCTGATACCACTAGATCTGATAATCACCCTACGAGTGACCTCAGTTAAAGATTTATTAAATGAAGGTATTACAGACTCATGTGTTGGTGTGTGTCTATGTTATTTAGGCAACAGATCAATCAGATTACAAATACACAGACACTTGAAATGGAAAACAGTAGAGAAATATAGTAAGCAAATACAAGAACACAAGAAATTAATAAAGAGTTCACCCTATCCTCCAGGGCTACATCTCCGGTCCAGCTCTCAGTGGTGACCTTCTTTTATTGTGTCTTGAAGTAGAGAATTACAATGAAGGAGCTAAATATGAGTCTCCTGAAACAGATTGGCTTGGCAGGGTGGTTCTTGTATTCCCCAAGCCACTAGAGTACACAGACTCTTTTCCTTGCCAGCTCTTTGACCTCTCTAGCTTGATAGATCCTCTCAGGAATGGCTCAAATATCTCAAGCTCTCTGGTGCTCAACACAGCCTTCGGTCAGCTCAACCGTCTGTCTTCTTTCTACTTTTTGCTTCACTGGATCTTCTCTTCTCTGTCTTCTGTCTTCGATGTTCCTCTCTGTGCCCCCTTTCTACTCTATGTTCATGGCTTTAAGGCTATTCGGGCTCATGGCAGTTCAATTCCTCTTTCTCTCCATCGATTCGCCTGTTACAGCTTCGCTTGGAGTTCCCTATTTCGGTGTCATCATCGGGCTCACAAGGAGTGGCCACTTGTCCTCCTGCAAATTGCGTCAGCCTGCTTCGTCGATTCAATTCTTCAGTTACGTCGTGGAATGAGTTTTTCACCACATTGGCAGTCGAAGCGGACCTCAGATTCTTCTAAATCACAGCTTATTCCCTCGTTAAATCTGGTCTTACCATCAGGCGTGATATCAACCGCTAGATCTGGATCCCCCAGATCCAACGTCATCCGCTCATTGCGCGCAGTGGACTTACTCATCCATTAGCGCATGATGAGCAGTGGTTTTCTCTCTCCTCCGCTTGCCATGCGTTTGGCGCTGAGTGGAATCGCTCTGCTTTTACCAAAACTGCTTATCGCCCATGGATGCCTTCGATCAATACTACCAGTTTTGGAGCATGTCCCACCTTTAGCTCTTAGCCTTTTATCCCATGGTTTTCCCGGCTCCCACGTGACTGGGTGCTCGGGGCCTCTCCTTTTTGAGGGTTTTTGCCCAGCGAAGTGCTAATCGCACATCAAAAACTCCCTCTGTTTCCCGATCCGGGCCTCCCAGGGGCTAATTTCACCTCCCGCGCAGTCTCCATGGGCCTCGGTCAGCGGGCTTTAACTGAGGTTCTCATCATTCCATGCTGGCTGCTAACTACCACTAGTTTAGAGGTGTTTTTGATCGCTGCTCTCAATTATTTGAAGTCTGTCCCGACCTGGTACAGCCATGGCTCTATTAATCATTCTTTATGGATCCAATTTGGATCAGAATTCAAGCAATAATTTAGTGCTTCTTATGATCAAACCAAATATTAATGTTGATTATGAAGCATTTTATGGTTGTAATTCAAAATTGCAAACTGATTTTGTTGATGTAGCTAACCATGATGATGAGGTGTTTCATATAGCAAAGGGATTTTCTCCCAAGAGGAGAATCCAATCAGAAATACCATTGCAACAAAAGTGGCTTCTTCCTAACATTGACATGCATCTAGTGTCAAGAAGGGAAAGTGAAGAAATAACAAAGCAAATCTAAGGGTTGTTGAACAAAAGAATCAACGAATCATATCCTTCACCATGTGGTGCACCTATTGTTTTGGTGCCCAAGAAGAATGGAGAGCATTTCATTAAATGGGACTCAAGAAGTGGCTATCATCAAAGTAGATTTGTTAAAGGAGACACATGGAAGACAACATTCAAAACCAAACAAGGTTTGTTTGAATGGCTTGTTATGATTTTTGGTCTTTTCCATGCTCTTACTACTTTCATGCATGTGATGAATGATGTATTGAATCCATTTCTAGACATGATAGTCTACTTGGATGACATTTTCATTTTCAAAAAATTTCATTATGAACATGTCATGTGTAAGAAAAAAATAGTTTATGTCATATGTCAAGAACATTTATTATTGAAGATGTCAAAGTATGAGTTGGATAAAACTTCTTTGATGTAATTGGGCCATGATATTGGAGAAGGTGAGTTGAAGTTAGACCTCTGCCAGATTGATGCCATTATGGATTGGTCAACGCTCAAGATAGTCATTTGGATAAGAGGTTTTTTGGGAGCAGCCCGATGTTGGAGGAAAAAAATTCTTAAATTTTCTTCTATTGTAGCTCATTTGCATTCTTTGGAAGTTGTGTAAAAGGTCTTCCAACGGGGAGGAAAACAACAAGAGGCATTTGATGCTCTGAAGCAAAATATCAGTTCAACATTTATACTTTCTCTTCTCGACTTGAAAAAGTCATTTGAGTTTTAGGTTGATGTATGCGACTATGCCATGGGCGTAGTCCTTATGCAATATGGTACGACAATTTCATTTCATTTAGAAATTTTCAGTGGTGTAGTAATTAAGTTGCAGCGACAAAGGCACTTTCATTCAATGGGTTTGCTTCTACTATTCCACTTGGTCAAAAGGAATAAGAAAGTATAAGAGACAAGGTTGTTGATGTACTTTCTAGGCCTATTGTTTGTGTAACTACTTCTTCAAGCATCATTTTGTTTTACATGAAAGTTATGATCAACAAAACACATACTTTCAAGATGTACATTCAAGCTTGAGTCAAGTGAATCAAGTAGAGGAATTTGTTTACCATTTGTAACATAATATGTTATATCATCTTAGTAAGAAGGATGTTGCTATTGATGGTAACATGGACAAATCCAAGGAGTTCATTGAATGATTCCAAATGGTACATCAAACAATGCAAAATCAGTTTGAAAAGAGAAAAGGCAAGTACAAAACAAGGCACGAAAAGCATCATGTAGATTACAAGTTCCAAGTGAGTGATGAATGGATCAAGATTGGAAAGGTGAAGGAACTGTACCCTCATTGCTAGACAAATGAAAGTGATATTTTGGGGTCCAAAAGGATTCCAGTGTGGAGGAATGATCAGGTGCTCAAAAAAATAACTCAAAATTCAAATTTGTTGGATCAATGTGGAAACTAGACAACCGCTTAGTTCTTGTCATCCTGAATTTGGCGTAACTCTTTTCGCACGAAACAGACACAGTATGATCCCAGAATCATGCTCTGGTCACTTTCCCAAACAAGCAAATTTTTTTAAAAATTGACAGCCCAGTCAATAGTCCATACTACTGACTTGACGCTAATTGGGTAGGTGTATGTTACACTTTAACTGGTCAACTGGCTCCTCTGGTGAATGGCAGGTTGACAAGTATTAGTTTGTTATTGGTTCAGTTTTGGCAGTTTTGATTGGTTGGATTGGTGGCCAACCATAGGCTGACATGTGGCTCAGTCAGAGGCTGCTACATGGCAGCCTGGGGTCCACCAAAATTTTGGTTCAAGGTCCAGGAAGTAGCAACGGGGGTCAAACCCGTGACCTCTAAGCACATAACCAAAGCCTCCTACCATTGTGCCACTACCATGAGTCTTAATTGACTATGGTGGAAGCCATTACTTAAAGATTATGAGCGCGCCATTCGGGGGTAGGGCCAGCCCTTAAGCACGCCCAACCATGCAACCAACAATGGAGGGGGAGCAAGGGCCCGATCGGTGGGGGTGGGCCATTGGCCTTAGCCTCGGGCACATGCCCCCCATATGGCCACATTTTTCGAATATAAGGCATTAGAGGACATTTAACGTGTCCAACAAATTTGCCTGAAATTCGACAAAATTGTTGCTCGTTAGCGCGTTTTGGGGCAAATTTGTAGGATGGTGCCATATTTTGGGGAATTTGCAATGTAATTAGCAGAAGATTGGGAAAGGCCATAAATTCTTTAGTTTTTTACCAAATTAGGAGCAAAAAGAGGCTACACAGGCATTTTTGGGCATTTTGAAGTCATTGGAACAAGTTTAAGAGCTTTCTGAGAATTTTAAATTGATGTACTCACACTTTTGACCATAATAGAGAGGGCCAAGCCATTGGAAGTTGGACCACAGAGACGTAGCCTAGGAGGGGCGAACTACTTCATCATGTGTTGTTGTGATACTATTTATGGTGATGTTTATGTTTGTTATATGCTAATGTTCAGTCATTTGTTTATGTTAATTTGCACATAAAAATAACATAAAAACACTCAAAACTCATGTTTTAAACTTGGAAATAATCTCATGAATCCTTAAGCATAGTTAACATATATGAAAAGGAATTTAGCACAACAAAACTAATTTTCCAATCAAATAAATTTACTAACCCAAATGACATTCTACGGTAAGTGAACGTACCCCACTTGGTACAAAATGTTGTCTTAAGTCTATGAGGTTCTGCTACCTGAACTCGATTGTATCATGAGAAACCATCTAACAAAGAAAACATATTTGCTCCAAATACTATCTGTAATATGTGTTCCATAAATGACACTGGGTAGTTATCCTTGTCCAATGCACAATTAAGATTTTAGAAATCAACGCACAAGCGGATCTCCCCAAACTTCTTTCTAACAGGGACTATATTTGAAACCCACGTGGAATAATGAATCTTGTAGATGGTCTGAGCATCCAGTAGCTTAGTCAATTCTTTCTGAATGACGGGTTCAAGTGAAGGATGCACTTTCCTTAGTTTCTACTGAAAAGTCTTGGTGCTTTCCTTGATTGGAATGACATGTTGGATTATTCACGTGTCATATGTTTTGAAGTCATCGTACATCCATGCAAACACATCATGGTAATGTCTGAACAGGTAGACAAAAACTTGTCGATCTTGTGGTGTATAACATTTACGGAGATTCACAAACTTCAAATCTTTGTTTGCTACCAGATTAATCTGTCTGGAAAACATTGTGGAACTGTGAGTTTTGGCATTCAGCGGTCCCTGAAAGCGGTTCTGCAAGTCATACAACTTCTCAATTGATACCACACCCTTGGGGATGAGGTTGCCTTTATTGTCATTGGCTACATACTGCAGAGATTGCTCGTGCTCATCTTCGTCTATCACTGCATCCTGAAAGATGTCAGCGTTAGCCATGAAATGTAGTATCTACTGGTCATCATAAAAAATGTGTAAATTAGTGATGCTATCTGGGACAGATGGTTTATACAAAATTTCAATAGAAAATCTATCCCTTAACATTGTCATCCTAGCAGCTACATTCGTTAGAGCATCTGTAGCTGTGTCACGCATTTTTGGTACAAAAATAATATTGAAATCTTGGAAGTTAGAGATAAGTCACCATACCTCTTATTGATAACTCTTAAGATAGGGTGACACACAATGCATAGTGTTACGTACCTGACGCACCACGATCTCTGATTCACCTACCTCTTTTAGCACATCAACGTTGAGGCTGATGTCTTTCTGTGAGCCCAAGATGAGTGCTTCATACTCGATGATGTTGTTCATGCACTCAAAATCCAAGTGGCTAGAGACTAAATGTTTCCTTTGCAACGGGTCTATTAAGACACAACTAGCTCTAGAACTCTCCTACATCTTGGATCCGTCAAAGTATAAGGTCCACATATTATCTGTACAAGAACTGCTTGCCACACTAGTACTATTATCACCACTAATATTACTGTTACAATCTACTATATATGTTTCATTTTTGCCAGTTGGGCAAGGAAGGAGACCCAACTATGTGTCTGGTGGGGTGGGAGTTGGTTGTGCAAGATAACACCCCAACTGTGTTTCTAGAAAGCAATTGTCGAACATGAGTTCTGCAAAATCCAACAATTCATTTTCACCATTCAAGGGAGTAACATTGTGTTTCATGTATCTTTCCAACAACACCCATATCTGGTTGTTTTTTCCCTTGTGCAGAAGCCATAAGTGTGAAAAGTGGACAACAAAGTATCCTTGCAGCTTGCTAGACCATTCTTTGTTGAGCAGTAAGCCATATACTTCTGGGATGTCCATAATCACAATGCTAATGCATTGATGAACTCATCCATTGGATTATAACCAGATGATCACATCCCAGAGTTCACCAATGTCTGGCACACATGTTCTGTCAAGTTGGATGATCTACGCAGTTGTGCTACTCCATTGAGCATTGATCCTCATAACAATGGAGAGTGGCATGCCATTGATTGATGCACTAGAGTCAACTAAACAATTGTGAACACTGAGGTTGAATATTTCGAATGACAACCAAAATGGTGGGCAGAGCAAGTTTGCTTCCTCCATATAGAGAACATTGCGCACAGATGCAAGTGAGTCAGGATACTTACTTGGTCCCTTGCTAGAAGAGGTAACACTGCCTATGGAAGTTTTCCCCAGTATGTGCAAAAGAATGTCCCACTGACCTATGAACTTGGTTAGTTCATACAAAGATATGTTCGCACAAGTCTTTTTCATGTCTTTGACAATGTTGTAGCCTAAAGCGAGAAGACTCACTGAGATGTTCGGGAGTAGACTTGTGTTTGTGTTGTCCGGTGGGATGCTTTTGTCTTTGTTACTCATGGACGTACTTTTTGATGTAGTTGTCTTCCCAGACTTTCTTTGAGTTTTTTGTGTTGATTTGACCGACGAAACAGCTAGCATATGTTGTCTTACTTTTTATTTCGGTATCTCAAAGATAGTGGGTACCCCTTAGCTTCTCAAGTTGTATCGATTGTTTTGCTTTGGGGCCGGACGGTCACTCGGAGGCTCCTTCTCGGTGGTCGTATTCTGGGAAGTGCAAGCACATTGATACATGTTGATTACATGCCCAACACTTGGAACTTCATCAGATGCAACAACTTCTTATTCGTCTTCATCCTCAAGCCAATCTTGCTAATTGGCCACAAATTGGTTGTTCAACTGTGTAGCCAGAGCGCTCATTCCTTGGTTCCATCCTAGGCAAGTCCCTTATGAATGTCATTCACTATGGAACTTGCAGTAATGATCTATCTGTTGGCATTATGATACATATGTTGTACTTGATGGCAACCCACTCATCTCAGATGATAAATTATAGTGCAGCAAAGTTATTTTCTGGTTCCACAGGTGCACAGATCAAAAGATGCGGTCATCAGTAGGTTGCACAGGAGAACCGTTGAAAAGGTGAGGATATGTTCACAGGTCTCCCACACAAAAGGTGCGAACCTAAAATGCACGAACTTTCATGCAGAGAATAATGCGCATCTTATGTTTGGTCCATGGTATTTAGTCCGACGTTTTTGATCCTATGGTTTTGGTCCGTGGTTTTGGCATCTAAAATATTGAACCCAGGTTTTGGATCCCTAGTATTGTTTCTCAATGATTTTGGTCCATGGTTTGAGTAAGGTCTTGACTATAAAAGGGAAAGGAGATCAGTTGGCATAAGAAAAAGATTGAAAATCTTAAGAAGAGCAAGATCTGAATTTATGATAATCGGTTGATGAGACATAGTTGAATCTGAATCAAGGAGCAACTGGAGCATTATAAGTCAGATCTATTGAAGAGTTGGGATCCCTTTGACGCATGAACGGATCTATGATTTCGATAGTCTGGGGTATGTTTGAGAACTGATAAACTGTCTAAATCCGGAGGTGCGCAGGAGTGGCAACGGTGCAGTGTGGAGGTGCGCAGCACTAGAGAAAAAGCAAGTGCGTAGAACCTTAGAAGAAGCAGGTGCGAAGGTGCACAGAACCAGAGAAGAAGCAGGTGCGGAGGTGCGCAGTTGAATCGGCGGAGCAGGTGCGGTGGTGCGCTGAACAGTAGACAGTGCAGGTGCGGAGTTGCGTAGACTCGTCACGGCAAAAGTGCGGATATCCGCAGGTTTCCTTTGGTGAAGTTGCAGAACTTTCTTGAAATATATTTTAGTTGTCTTTTATCTATTTCTGCAGAGATCTGGGTTTAAATTGGTGTCTGGTTACTGGTGTTATTTTCTGGTTACTACATTATGAGAAGTTATTTGTTTAAAGGAGATTGGGTGATGCACATGTACTTGATGTTTTGGATCCAGTTTGAAAATTTATGAAACGTGGTCCCTGGAAGAAAAGAGAAGGTTGTAGCCTTCTGTAGGTCAGCACCTATGTACTAGTATTTCAGCTAGTACAAGAGCTAAGGGGGTTGTAGCTCCCTTCTAGAAGAAGCTGGAAAATGAGAGAGGGTTGTAGCTCTCTGCAGGTTGCAACCTACGTACTGGTAAAACACTGCACCAGTACAAAATCATTGTAAGAAAAAGTTTCTAATTGAAAGAAGATAGAGACATATTGCAGCAGGTGGTTTTCACCCACATTGGGTTTCCACCTTAAATCTTGTGTTCCTTGGTGTGACTATCTATTTTGTGTTCTTTCTCATTATTCTATGGTTCTCACATATAGATCAATGACAAACATTTGAAGAATAAATTAAATTATAAGTTTGGAAGGTATATGCAAGTTTCAATTGTCAAATCTGAAAATATTTGTATAAATTGATAAGAGTTTGATAATACTGATTCAACCCCCCCCTCTCAGTATTATTTCCAACAATTGGTATCAAAGCAGGTCCTTCAGAAGAAGCTTGATCGCTTGAAGGAAGATCTATCGTCATGAGCAACTACGAGAGAGAAGCATTGATTAGGCCACCAATTTTTGATGGGACCAACTTCGTCTATTGGAAGTTAAGAGTCACAGCCTATCTTCAATCTCTTGGTACAGAAGTTTCGGATATCATAGATACATGGTACACATTTCCATCAGCAACTCCAATAGATCCGGCTGAGAAGAAGAAATATGAAACCAATGCAAAAGTAGTCAATCCTCTATTAGGATGTCTATCTCAATCGGAATTCGTCAAGGTTATGCAGTATAAATCCGCTAAGGTAATATGGGACGAGATCATTCTGAGCTATGAAGGAGATGAACAGGTAAAACAAGCAAAACTTCAAACCCTCAGAATTCAGTATGAGAATCTCAAAATGTACAATGATGAAAGTGTGGCTAACTATTTCCTACATGTAGATGAAATTGTTAATTGTATGAAAAACTTGGGTGAAGAAATAAAAGAGGCTGTTGTGGTTGAAAAGGTTCTAAGATCTTTGTCTCCTAAGTTTGAATCAAAAGTTTCTGCTATAG
>APFE030220971.1:0-17800 GCA_000404065.3 Pinus taeda
GGAGCATAGAGAGGCTAGATATTTAGGATGGACACATGGTGTGCTGATAATAGAATTCTCAAGCACCTATCTTTCATGTGAGGTCCCAAGCACATACCCATCAACGTTTTCAAGTTTGAATTAAAATAAAAGAATAAAAAAATGTATGTGTTACACGTGGTTGCAACATAAATTTGCAAAATTTATTTACTGGAACAACCCATAAGTTACTAAAATTGGCTTGGACAAGGTAAGCTTCTAGTGTTTTGGTGTTGGTTTAATAGTGTAAACCCCTAGTTTTATTTGTTGGTTTGATAGGGTAATCCACTAGTTTCTAAACTGCAAGAGATGTCATTCTTACTTGTAGGTCGTCCAAAATGACTGGATAATTTAGTGTATGAGTATTTTCTAGTTATAATGTGTTACTTTCATATTTACTTGAAGCATTGGAGTCTATTACTTATTGAATTATTTAGTACATCTCTATTTAGTTATGGTTTCCTTTACAGTGCTATTTTTTTATTTTTTTTTATGGCGTTTTTCCCATTTTAATGATGTCTGGAATAAGTGCCAGATAACCCACCCCTAGTATTATTACATTACACCATAGTTTTCATCTCCCCACCTTTATGGATAAATATTTTTTATTTTATCGCAACTTTGCTTGTGAGATCCTACTACTCATTTAAGTCTAACATTGAGAATTTAAATAAATCCTCATTTCTATTTTTAACTAGTATGACAAAATTCAGAATTGAAATAAATCCCCATTTCTATTTTCAACTAGTATGACAAACATATGACAGATCCATCTAAAATCCTATTTGATGGGAATTTTTAAATGGCGCACTCTGAATCAAGAGGGATGGATCCAAAAATAACAAATCTTTGAAGCAATTCCTTTGTGTTTGGTGTGGTAAAGCGAAACAGAATTTGTGAAATTAACCTTTGCTTTGCAGCTCAATTTGTTTTGTAGCTCAATTTGAGCAACAATTTTAGCCAAATTGCATAGTTTTATTTGATCGTAGTGCATGATTGTATTTTTAGGCCCAAAAGCATGTGGAGGAGTCACATCTCACATGCCTTCTCATGGAACAAGCACGATGGATTAAAATGGGAATAGGAAGTAATAACTATATGCCATGATACAATTAGGTGACTGTAGCTTTCTCTGGTTTATTGTTGATAATCACATATAGTTATTATCTCTTTGTTATGGTAACTTAGTTCATCACTGATACGTTAAGGTTAATATTTCACAAAACAATAATTCATTATAAGTAGGAACCATAGATGAACATCAATGATAACATCTATTAGCTTAAGAGCAATTCAACAATCTTAATCTCATTCCCCCTATCTTTTCTGGTTTGATTTGTCGGGTCCACTGTTAAATCAACTATTAAGTCCTGCTTGAGATGTTATGCAAAGGATGGTATAGGTGGTTGAAGTGTTATGATGCAGAGGTAAAGCAAGATGGTCGATGTGATATTTTAGGGTCTAGGGTGCCGACAAGGTTGGAGCTAAGGTCTACTTAAGTTGCTCTTCTTTTGGTGAATCTTGTTTTTCTGATCAGGTAATGTCGTTCAAAATTTTAGAACAAAATTCCACTCTATCCCCATGAAACTAGAGATATAGAGAAATTTTTTCAAAGTAGCATTTCAAAATTTCAAAGGTGCAAATTCCATTACCTTTTGGAATAGAGGCTATAACCTGGTTGAAATTTTGTGAGGTTTAAAATGAGGGTTTCGTTACCACGCCTCCCTCAAGCTTTTCAACTTTCATATTTCACAAAGAATCACTCTCTGAATGTTGTACAACCCCGGAAAACATGCTTTCATCCTCGCGGTGCCCATCAATGTGTTGTCTAGCATACAAAATGGATATGTATTTGAAATTGATTTTCTCCACTTCTGTTGCTCCATATGATACGTCTAGGCTAATTTACATACAACCATATGAGCGATCCGGAGTCTCTCCATATGGCCCTGGGCCAAGTCCTTCTTCTTACTATCCAACAATTGGGCAGATTGGCAGTCATCTTAAAAAAATTATAGTTAACCTTCTAAGAAAATTGTGAATTTCTTAAAGAGGCAAATTTTTTTGTGAACATTTTCAAATATTGTGCCCTACTTACGTTAACATGTTGGTAGCTTAACAACTATAATAGTATATTTCAATTATTTAACAATGAATAATGCAGAGTGAAAGAAGAGCAATGATTATTAAGATCATTGACAAGAGAATTCCCCTCTTTTAACATGAAATATATGTAGATGTTGACACAAATCTATAAATGCTTGACACTAGTCTGATACCAAGCATTTTTAATACTTCTATCATGTACTCTTGCAGTTACTAGATTTAGTTATAAAAATAAAGGTATTTCTCAAGTGAAGATGAACTCTTCAACTTGATCTCACGGTTGATGATGATTGATGACTTCTTGATGATGTCTTGATTCTTCTTGATGATCTTCTTCAAGGATAAGGAGATCCTTGCTTCCTTTAGTATGTTATCTTGTTATCATATATTTCTTGTCAGGGGTTTCCACTTTGTGGTCCTTCACAGGTTGGGCTTTATGGCTTTAAAAATTTCAAACAAATTACTTATTAAACTGATCAAATCATAAATCAAAGTGCTAGTTCTTACAACCCAGTGAAGAACTTATCCTCCTTTCTACACAGGTAATGACTGAAGCTGAAAAATACTCACTGTGCACTCTGGAATTTGATTACTTATCCTCCTTTATACATAGGTAACCTATTTCGAAATCAAGAGTTGGTGCTGTTAACAAAAATTCTCTCTCTCAGAAAGATTCGCATTTATCCCAGAAAAAAATATTTTTGTTCTCAACTTCAGTCAAGGGGTCTTCAACAGCAGCAACAACATATGGTATCAATCTTAGGCTCAGGTCCATCAACAACATCTCTACAAGGGCAGCTAAACGAAAATCATTACAATATATACCAGGACAAATTATTCCAGCATCTTTTGGGATCACTCTAACTAGGATTCTCTCACACAATCTAGGGTCATTCAACGTAGGACATCCTTCATTTAATGTAGTTTCTAGCAGAGTGACAACTCCACCAAAGTCAACTCGAGAAATCATTACACCTTGCCCTGATTCCAAATGGATGACTACCCATCTCTTACATTTTCGGAAGGGAACAAGATATTCCAATTTCTACACTTTTTAACATTGATGGTCTTTGTTGTATCTAAATAAATCTATGAGGTCAAAATATTTTCTTCATATCTTGTGCTTATATGTGTTCCCTTGATAATGAAGTTCCTAAATTACTACTTGGTAGGGACTTATTTCCTCTGCAACCCTCCTTGTTTAAAAGTTATTTTGGTTTATCAAATTAAAAAAGGACCTGTGAAGGAATGTTTTTAGATATTGAAAGGGTTTGTCAAACTATTTGTGGAAGTGTTTATCTTTTGAGAATTTTTTTATTGCTTCGGTAAATGGTTAAAGTGTTCGGTCTCATTACTTCTTTGGATAATGATTGCATTGAAGTTTAATATGGACATTGTGAGTCACAACCACAACTATTGGTGTCATAGTTAGAGTTGATAATAGAGAAGTTTCTATTTTGCAGATCAATTTTTTTCTTGGCTCACAATCAATCAATGCTCAACAAATAGGAAAAGCCAAGAGGCTGAGAAATTCTAAGCAACAACAAGAGATGTATGAAGAGTTTTTGAAGATTTGGATGTAAAATGGCAAAAGAATGTCATCGCATTGAAAAACATAAAAGAATTTGTAGATGATAGAATTTTATTCCTCATTGCAGATGCAAAGACAGCCAAAGAGACTTGGGATACCCTTGAAACAAATTTTGGTGTACAATAGAGTAATCAAGTTGAAGATGGAGAGTTTGGTGAATCTCATTGTGCCCAACCACAAGTGAATGATCATTGTGAAGAATTTGTAGAACTAGTAGAGGAGCATGTAGATGCTCGTGAACCCCACTATTCATAGCCACAAGTAGATAACAATTTGGTGAATCAAGTGATAGAGCTTGCTAATGACAATGAAGTTGTCATTGGAGTAGTCAATAATATGGTGAATAGATCAATTGATATTGTTAATGTAAATTTTGATGAAGAATTGTTGGCTAATGATAAATGGTTGTGGATGACGCAAAAAAAAACATAATATCAGTGAGAGAAGTCCACTTGCGTCTGAAAAACAAGTAGAAGACAAATAGTTTGTCGCAACACATGTTAGTAAATAAGTGGAAGAGACAGAGGCACATGCAGAGAAGGAAGCCCACAAAAGGAAATCTCTCATTATAGAGAAGAAATAATATGATCTTGCAAATGTTTTTAATCTTAATTTTGATTTTAAGTGTGCAGATGTAAGCAACAATTATGAAGAAGCAACAAATTTTGAAGCAAAAATAAAGTTCCATGAAGCATGGCTTGCAACACCATATTTTGATAAAGTTTCCATAGAAGTTGTAGAAGCGAATGTTGAAGACAACATGATGATGAAAAAATTAATGCTTAATGAAAATTAATTGTTTAATTAAAAAAAAAACAAATTTATTTTTTAATCTCTCTCATTTGCCAACATAAAAATCTATATTTCCGAAAGATTACTTACTGGATTTGTTGTCGTAATTCCCCCATCAATGAGATTAAAACAAATATACCGATCAGTCACTGTTAAGGAATTCGTTATTTCCTGTGAATCGTTCGTTTAAAACAAATAGCCTGATTAGTCATTGTTAAGGAATTCTTGGTTGCATCAATCTACTTTGATATAACTGACCTGAATTTTGGAGGGCAGGCATTGAGAAAACTGGAATGCCTAAGGCAACCTCTCTAGTCACCATATTTATCACAAGTAATGTTAGCAACACCGAATCACCTAACTTCTCTGTCATTCACTAGTAGCATTCAAAATTTATATTTTTGTCATATAATTTACCAATTTTTTTATTGTTGTCATATAACTTACCAATTAATTACTTAAAACTTAACTAGATTAGAAATTAAGAGAATATTTTGAAATACGAAAAACACAAATTAATTGTGTAGTCCCACTCATGTCCTAGCATTGACTGATTAACCTATTTGTTGTTAGGAAATACTCAAAATTGTTATCCTATTTCCAGCAGATGGTGGGGGATTCCTGCAGGCCATAGCCATGGCTAATGCTCAATGATTGAAAAATACTTTTATATAAACAAATGATATATTGAATGAATGAGTGAGTGAATGTTGTCTATGCCGAATAATTTTTAGTGGATGGGATCTAGTTCATCTGGGATGTTTTTAAGTCTAGGTATATAGTATAAAACATGCAGTATATGTGGCACGTGTTTTCATGCAGGCGTATAATATTTATAAATGTCCACATTGTTGGAAACATAAAGGAGGAAAGACACAAATTTCATATACAAACAATAACACGTGTTGTGACTCTTCTATTAATCACTCAAAAGTTTATTTGACTTGACTTGATTAAAATGAACCCAATGATGGGTATTTAAACCTTTTCATCTAGTAACTCACCCAAAATAACTTCACATGCACACACACTCTAAATTCAATTTTTCCCAAAATAGGGCTTAACTCGAACTCACTCAACTTGACTCAGTTAATTGACTCTCCATATTTAGCCAACTCTTGCACACGAGAGTAATTATAATACCCAACACTCCACTTTAAATACGATTGTATGACTCAACATAACATGGCTCAACTATTTTTGTTATGCTTACAATAGAGATTGACCCAATCATCACTCAAACATGCATGCTAATCTATGTCTCAGCTAGACTTACAATGACTCAAAACTTTTAAAATTTTTCATTTCCTCTTTCTCTTCTTCCAAATTTTATATTCTCGAAATTGCTTCAGTCTCTGTTGGGAGTTCTTGTCACAGGCTCCCTATTTCTTGATTTGTTGTTGCTGTAATTTTTCTTTGACTTATCTTGAATTTTTTCTGAAAAACAATTTGATCCTTTCTTCTACAACTCCCTCTTCAAATATTCGTTCAACTATGGACTGTTGCCACAACTTTTCATCCTCAAACTATTTTTTTCTCTGCTTCTTGTCCTTCATATTCTTAACTTTCTTTTTGTCATATTTCTTGATAGAAAAATGTTCTCTTCTTGACCTCATTGCTGAAAAAATGGTTTTAATGCATTCTTCCTTGTTTTCTAAAACTTCCATGTCCCCCCCGCCCTCCTCTTCACTTTCATCATCAAGTACTACTTCCTTTTTCCTGTACTCTACACACTCGAGATATATTATTTAAGCTCTACATTGAGAGATTCCTTCTCTTCCTTATATTCCACTCCTTTACATACCTCTTTTGTTGCAAACAAGTCTTCTTACTTGGCTTCTAGGCACAAGAGTGCTTTTCTCACCAAATAATAACATATCAATGCATTATTTTTGTTGCATCATGTTTAACCGCTCATAACGAGTTAAATTATCTTCATCAAATTTAGCATCAACACTTACAATTGTTGGATCAACCAACCCACTTGTTTTTTTATTGATAGCTTTATCTATGCCAAACTCAATTGTTGTTTATTCACATACTCCTTCATGAGTAGCTCCAACTGTTCCATAATATACTGCTACGGGGGCAGCTTCAACTAGCAATGCTCCATCAAACATGGTGCTTACTATATTGCCACAATCAATCCCTGTTTCAAGAAAAAACCACACATATCATCTACCTAATCTTCATCCACCCCATGGTGGGTTATCTGAGCATGCATGTGCTCATTAACAATTTCAACTTCACTAAATTCATTAGCTACGATTGGATTCACCAATTCACATCTCACTCTTTGCAGTCACCATCCATATGTGTTCCGTCATAGTTGGATTCACCATAATTCGCACCATCCACATTACAGTGGATCCTTTGAGCATTTATATGCTCTTTCTTTGTTTCGCACACAAAGGCTTTAACTTCTCTCTCTGAAATATTTGTTGAATCTTTTTCATCCATATGCATGCCTACATAATGGGTTTCAATTTTATAATCTTCATGACTATAGCCCACTTTTTAGTGGGATTCTCCAAACTCTATTGTCCTCTAAATCTTTCTCATTTACTCTTAGATTTGTTGCTGACTCAATAAATTGTGACATATCTTATTGTTGCATGTCACTCCCCCTTGCACCAAATTTTTCTGACCAAGACCTTCCATGCTCCCTTCGAAGTTGTATATTTTGTTAAGTTTCACAAACACTTCTTGTCCAAAGCCTCTTTTATAAAATTCAACGATAAAGAATCTTATACTTCATCATATGGGTTATTAGACTCATTCCCAATTAACTCCTTATCTTGAAGAAAAGTTACCATCTTGATAGCCCAATGATCAAAATATTTACTTGTAAACATACGAGGTGGTAGAAGATCAAAGTTACACCAATCACCCTTAATTTCTTCTTTGTCTTCTACTAGATTTCTCAGTTCCTCAGATGCGGCCAGAACCTCTCTAAACATGGCAATGATCTATTCATCTTATTTTTTATTCCTTCCTTTAATATGCTTCCATCACGCTTTATGACCCATGATTTTTTTCCTCAGTCTTATAAATGCTTTCCTCATTGCATGAGGTTATCTTCCATATCACCCCTCATATAGACTTGGTTTTTTAAAATAAACCTTTAAATTGCACACATGTGGTGGATAGGGTGACTCATCCACTTACAACTCTCACTCTGTTTTAAAAAAGTTCGGCTCAGTTGCAATTCTCCAAATCAACTTGAAGACCCTGAGTCAGCAACACCAATGTTGACTCATGATGGTGGCTACAGACCCTTCTCAATATCACGGGTGACTCTACTCACTTTTGTTCATTTATGGACATGACAATGGAAAAAACTTTGAATTCTCATGGTGACTTGAAGCTTGTGATTTTAGTTGCGACCTATCGCTCACACAATGTTGTTATGGAAGCTGCGGCTGCAGACTCTCTAGATCCTCTAGCTCTAACCTCAGTTCTTATACCAATACGTTGGAAACATAGAGGAGGAAAGACACAAATTTCACATACAAAACACAAGTTACGGGTCTTCTATTGATCACTCAAAAGATGATTTGACTTGACTTGATTATAATGAACCCAGCGAGGGTTATTTAAACTTTTTTGTCTAGTAACATGTCCACAATAACTTCACATGCACACACACTCTAAATTTGACTTCTCCCAAAATATGACTTAACTTGAACTCACTCGACTTGACTCAGTTAATTGACTCTCCAAATTTAGCCAACTCTTGCATGCAGGAGAAATTACAATTCCCAACACACACCTATTCCATTTCAGGTAGATTATAAGTTGCATTTGTGCCTTCAAGCTTCATCTTAATAACTTTATCAAGAATGAAAATAAAATAAAATAAGATAAATATATTCCAATTTAACTGGAATATTCAAACAATCTTTCTTTTGAATTCGCAAGACTAATCACACATTTGTTTCAACAAGCATACAAGCATATATTATTGTAGCTTTTTGTAAAATTAGTAGTTTCACATAGTTATTAGTGAGTAAGACTAGTCTTGAATTTAGTCCCCACAAGTCTCACAATCCAACCCCAAACCAGACAACTATAGAGTTACTCTGAAAACGATTTTCTCTGGTTCAAAATAGAACACCTTCCAAGAAGTAGATAATTGGATTAACTCACTTTATCATGCATGTGGTGGATGTGGACTATAACTCGATAAGTGGATGTCAACAAGTTTTGCTTCGAGTTTTCTAAATCTGGTTTATATATTGTTTATTTTGGAAAAACCGGCTATTATATTGTTTATTTTGCGTGAATGTGTGGCTTGTCATGAAAATTATTTACATTTTGTTGTCTAATGAGTATTCAGTACACGTAGAAAGTTGAAAATAAATATTTAATAACAACTTCGTATTTACCAAATAAGTTTTTACACTGGGGTAAATTAAATTAAAATCTAAACAATTTTAGATAACTTTATGTTAAATAATCTAAAATTAAATTAAAGGAGAAGTAAATATTATATATAATTATCTTTTAAAAAACTAAATATATTTTACTTTATTTCAAATTAATTAAATATGGTGTAACACCTCGAATTAAAAAGAAAATCTCCTTATTTACCATAATTAACTTCTAACCTTAACTTAATCAATGTACAATGTATTAAATGGTTAAAGGGATCATTTGTGATACCAAGGTCTGGCACGAATTAAGGATTTAATTAAATAACACAAATTTCATTTGCACGGCTATATATACGAAGTCATGGATGCATTCCATGTGTCTGTGCCTTGGTAGAGGTGATGAATCCTCTGCTTGGGTGTGATTAATGCAGAGATGAAATGTTGAATGTTGCATCCGGTCATTTTAGGTGGCTCGGACATGAGAACTTAACCCGAAATGAAACCTTAACCATATCTTTCCATCTCATTTCACGCTGCCTGAGATGAGAGAGTGAAGCTCTTATACGAGCAGGGTAAGAAGCAAGGGAATGAGGGTTTTACCTCTACATATCCATGTCATCTTATGGCTCTTGAAACAAATGGTTGTTGCCTTCAGGCAGGCAACAACAAGGAGGCAAACCAACCATATATAATCTTTGTTTGGAAACGCAACTACCCTTGCTCTTTCTCAGTTCAATTGACCACAACGATTGTTGCAAGTATGATTAGGTGGGTGGTTTGACTCCTCCCTCGACCCCATGGGCCGAACAGAGATACCCCTCTGCTATAAAGAGTAGGTTTTTTCTACTCCGAGACACCCTCTCTTATTGCTACTTTCCCTTCTAGTAGTTGAGGATGACAATTTGTTGTTGATTTTTAGGTATGAGGTGTTCCAATTATGGTGTTGTTCCTCTCAGGTATCGAAATCCCTAACATAGTTTCATTTAATAATTTTTTGCAAGTTAATCTTCCTGAAGACTAACTCTAATAAGTTTTCTTGATGGTTTTACAGGTAATAGTTTGTCCCTGACTCTGGAGTTAAAGAGCCTTCAAGGAGGAACTAAAACTGAGCTAAATTTCTCTTCTATCTACAGGTTGGTTAAACACCCCAAGTTGGCAGTCAGCTTGTCTGATATACTAGGTTTAGCTCCACAATGAGGGTGGGAGGGTTTTCTGGCTCTCAGCACAGCCAAACCCTCACCATAAGCTAGAATCTGCAAGTGTCTTGGAAATGGATGATATATTGATTAATTGAGTCCGGTTTGGATTCACAGTTGACTCCCTAGACTTTATTGAGATTTTCCAAATGGTATTTCAAACTGCAATTAATTATGGATGCTGTAGACACTTTCAGTTGTGACTTTTTTTATTTCTATGATTGTATTAAATGTTTGTTGGGTTATGGCCAATCTCTGCCATGTTTTGGCCCTTGCCATGAAATACTAGGTATGTGAACATATTTTCTAATGTTTGAACGAGTCCTGTATAATGTATGAAATGATTGAACCGAGAGTTCAGAAGAGAGGAACACTTAATATTTATTGTAGTTCTTGAAATTCTCAGATTATATAATATTTCTTTTATTCATGATTTCCAATGGAGATACCTATTCATGAATAGAAATAATTGTATAATGAAGAGTCTTGCATGCATGAAAAATCTTGATTTTATGCATAGTAATAAGAGAGGCATCTCTATTGAATCATGAATGTATGTTAAGTCTAGATATATATGTATATATAATATGGTTTCGATCCCGCTTTACAATGAAAGGAACTCATGCCTGAATTTGCATTCCCTTCTCATTTAGGAAGTAACAAATACTCTATTTGCTTCTTCCTTGGTAAATTGATATTATTTGGATAGATAGTTTAGGTTATTTCTGTTCCAGAGTATTCACAGTTAGTAGGGTCTAAGTAGGGATTATAACTCTACTCTCAATATATTTGTTTTTAATGCAACAAGTATTAGTTAGGTTTATAACACTATAATACGGTTGGGTTTAGATTTAATCATAATGTATAACTAGAGAAAAGGCTATGGCATCCATTTTATTCTCCATGATGACTATATTTGGTATACCAACATTACCCATAATTATCAATGTTTGGTCAACTTAGTGTCCTAAATTTCTCTACATAAATTATCAATCCGGGTATCATAAACTAATGAAGTGTAGTGCACCATATGTGCTAGATGGCCTTCCTACTTCGTTGATTTTGAATTTTAAGTTGTTTTGCGGTTTTGATCTTTTAATTCCTAACAAAATCTTAAATCTATTGTTGCTAATAATATGGAGAAAATGAAATGAGAGATAAAAGTGCTTTAAGCCAGATTTGGAGGTAAAGTTTTAACCAAGAAAATGAAAATAAATTTTCCCTTATTGCTATTATGATTATTTCCAAAACATGAACTAAAAGGACTTAAAGACTAAAATTGCAACTACTATCCAATCAATTACAAAACCAAAGCTTAAATGAGATATTAAAAACTGAAATTGAGATTGCATCTATCTATGATGAACCAAAAATGAAATACTGAAAATGAGATTACAAATACTGTCTAGTCTATTACAGAATCAAAACTTGATGAAAAACTGAAAATGGAATTGCAACTAAATGAAAAAATATGATTGAAAATTAAATTGCAACTAATCTATCCTAAAAACTAAATGAAGTGTTTTGTCACTCCACTACACAATTTTGGGAGAAAAACCTCCTTGTGATAGCATTTTGAGGGATTCAATACTTTATTGTTCTAAAATTGAAAATGAAATTGCAACAAAATTAAATGAGAGACTAAGACTGAAAGTGAAATTGAAACTAATCTACTATAACAACTAAATGAAGTGCTTTGTCACTCTGCTACACAATTTTGGGAGAACAACCTCCTTGTTATAGCATTTTGAGGGACTCCATGCTTCATTGTTCTAAGAAAAAGTAAACATAAAAATGCAGAGAAAGTCTCATTCATAAATGAAATATTTCACCACTTAGTTTTAAGATGAACCATCAACTGAAAGGGCTTTTGGAAACATTCACTTACAACATGAGTTACTAAACTAACAAAAAAATGGCATTGAACAGTTTAATTCAAAATACAAAGACTAATGAACAAAAAATGAAATAAAGAAATCTATGCTACTGACATCAACTTCAAGCTACAGATAAGAAACTAGCTGAGATAAAACTATTCTGAGTTTGTAAGAAGATGACACAAGCTGCATTACGAACATAGTTAGAAAATGGTTATAAACATCATGGAAAAAAACACAGTGAATTTACAGTTAACTATGAAAGACAACCCCGGATGCGGGTGTTAGCACGTCAGCCAGGGACGAGCCACATGCCCAACATGTGCCGCCCCGTGTTAACGCAGTATAGTTAATGCCCACTGCCGCCAAGGTATGAGGTTCAGCAGCCCGAGCGCATTCAATGTTATGCAGGGTGAAGAGATTTTGCTGCAGGGAGCAGTTATGGAGAGCTGTTATCGACGGAATGTTGCAAGAACTCATAAGGATGACGAATCATTGCAGGCTCATTCGCAATGTAAGGTCTGTGTGGAGTAGGCTCTGGAGGAATTTCGTCCGGTGGGCGCTCTTCTCCTTCAAAGCGCAGCCACTACTGTTGCAAATACCCATTTTGACTCTGGAGAGTGCCTCAGGTGGGAACAGAACTCTGAGGGCAAAGGGAGCGCAATTGAGGCGGAGATTGAAGGCATCCACTTGGGTGAAGTTCGCTTCCTGCTTACTAATCCTGTGCGCGGTTTATGGGAAGTTGAGCTCTGCCTTGAATCAATTCGGGGACTGCACTCAATTGGCAGTGACAACTGTGACTTCAAGCCCACAAGCTCGGTCCTCGAACAAGTTGAAGGAGACGCGGAGAATATGGCGCGACTGCGTGAAAGACAGCCGAGTCGGAGGGGACCTGGGCGTGGCGCATGTTCACGGCCCCCTGTAGTGGATGTACACCATTGCTGCTGCTGCTGCTACTGCTACAGGAGGGCGGGAGCCATACCAATTCCAGCCAGTCATTTCCTGGAGGTCGGCAGCTCGAGGGAAGGAGAGCCTGTGCTTCTAGCATTCGGCTCAGTCGTTTTCACCTTGGGCAGCTCGCAGGAAAGTGCAGGTATTAACGCACATATCTCAGTTCTCTTTACGAAGGTTCCTGAGGAGAATGAGGATGGAAAGCAACCGGTTTCGGCTAAGATACTTCCAGAAGGCTATCGTGAGGAAAGTCCAGTGCTGCAGCCACCAATTGAAAAGGGCAATTCAGGGAAGGAGCTTCAGCAAGCCCCTCCCCAACCTCCACAGCAGGAACCGCCGGCCACTACGAAGGATCCTATGGCAATGTGGGCAGGCGTCCCTGAAGGCCAAGGCCGGAGCTACATCATTGAGGAAGAGCTTGAAGATTAACCCCCAGAGACACTCTCCGGCTTACTTTTCTCTCTCTCGGGTCTGGTATAAGTTAGAGGTCTCGGCTGGTATCTGGACGATGCTACATTTCTATGTGTGTATACTTTCAGTTCTTTTTCATATTATGTGTCTGTCTATCATGCGTCGTGGCTAGGTCTACTATGAGTTTTTCGTTGGAAGCCCCTGCGCGGGCCGTTTCATTACTGTCTAAGATCAACTCTGTGTCACATGTTTTGGTATATCCTGGAGGTGTTGCCCCTGCGAGGGCGAATTCTATGTCAAGCAAAGCTATCCAAGGTGCCACAGTTGGCCCTGGACGGCCTGTCTTTTTGCATGTAATGTTTACCTATATATAATATAATAGATTAGCTAGCGTTACCGAGAAAAAAAAAAACTATGAAAGACAAAACAAAATTAAAATGTAACCTTGACCAATGCAGGGGCCCTCTCTAGAGGTCCCGGATTATAAGCACTTAATCAACACTCCAACAATGCTTTAGGTATCCATGAAATAGAGTCTTAGCACTTAATCAACTCTCCAACAATGCTTCAGGTATCCATGAAATAGAGTCTTTATATTAAAACAAAGAATGAGTTCTTCAAACTTCAGAGTGGAAATCTGAACTTAATACATAAGCAAAAACTGAACTTGTTTTGCGTTCTTCACACAAGTATTTATAGGGAAATTATAAAATTGTTTTAAAGAGAGAAATAAGCTACAACAAAACATGTAGGTAGGCAAGTATGCAGAATTCTTGTCCTTAGTTGCTTGGAAACATAAATATTATGGTAATGGCTGTTGGATTCCATTTTCGCAGGTGGCAGATGATGTCCATGACCTCAAGAAACTGCTTCGGATCCCATCACTGAGAAACATGTGCAAAATAGATTCATGTTTGCCATAGGTTTCTATGTTTGAATTCCCTTTGACCGAAGTCTTCCTCATTGATCTAATCTAGATGAATAGGATATGATCCATGTCCTAATGTTTTCCAAGCTACCCATGTATTCCTTTTCCCCTCTTGACACCTGGAACCTACAAAAGCATGGAAGTAGCTGCGAAATAGCCGATTAGTTGTAGAATGTGGCTGTGTTCCATAGCTAAAAGACAAAAACTTATTCAAATAGAAAAAATAACAATATAACATGTAAATCATTGAAATATACTCCTTGAGGCAATGTATAATGGTTTTTGATGATAAGGATGCATTTTTCATTGAAAAATAGAAAAGGAAGGATGAGAAAAGTAGGTAAGGGAAAGGCAGTTTTAGAACTCAACATACCCACACTGCAAGACTATTGCATGTCCCTATGCAATCAAAACTGTGAACTCCCTCCTCCTACTGCATTTGTTCTGAGACTTCAGCCAAAGCATCCAACCTCTTCTTGCTTTTCTTTGCAGCAACTGCCATCCTAGGCTTCCTCATGAGGAATCTATACTTGAGGTTAATGAGTGCCCTTTTTAGCTTCTTATTCTTCATTTTCAGTTTTTTTTCTTCTTGTGCCATAAACCCAATTCAAGCATAGTTTTATCATGTGTAATCTTATCCAACTTGTTATGTTCTTTTAAGACTTCATTTTCTCATTGGATGTGCCTATTTAGAACTTCTAGCTCATAGATTTCCTGTTCAGGTGAGCTAGTTAAAGTCTCTTGTGATGTGGCAGGTTGCTCAGGATTAGATGAAGTCCCTGGGTCCACTGATGTACTCTTTTTCTCGAATGACTCTATGTAGTCATATATCTGCTATTGGATTGGATCAATGCCCGGAGAGGCTTTGCTTTGGTTGCTTTCAAAGTTTTGTTGAGGAAAGTTCTGTGGGCTTTTCTCATATGGAATATTGTCATGGGACTGAGTTGGAGTCTCTCCCCCCAAATCTATGAATTGGGTCTCTTTCGATTTTTCTTTTTTCACTTTGCCCCTAAGTCTAGAACTTCCCTCAAACTTTGGGAGCCTATGATTTCTTCCTCTATAACCTGTTTCCTTTTCCCCTTCTCCTTCTCTTTCTTTAGCTGATCCCTGATTTTGACTAGTCTCTAAGAAAGTAGTTGTTCATCCTCCTTAGATGATGAAGGTTCAGGAATATTCTTTTGGATTTCCTCAACCTTTTATTTAATTTTTCTTCTCTGTTTTGTCTCCTTTCTGATATCTCTTAATGTTTCAGAGATGGGCTCTTCTTCATTGTTTTTTTGTGTTGAAGTTTCAGGAGTGTTTTGAATGGTGAGACTGGTCTTCCTTATCCAACTTCTTTTTAGAGGACTTCCCTCAGGAAATTCTGGAGCATCTTGAAAGAAGTTTTTGACCAAAAAGTCCTCCCATGTGTCCCCTACACTCTTTAAGTGATGTTCAACTAAAATTTTTACTATTCCATGATGATAAAGAGTCATTTCTATTGCTTCAATTTTCTTCTGAACATTAGTGTCCATTCTTCTCAAACTATTTAATTGGAAAAATGGGAGATTATGGGTTCCATCTTCAAGAAAATTCATTAATAGTCTTATGTGATATACATACATGGAACTAAATCTTCCCCCGCATTTAATGAACTTCTGCAAAATTAATAACATGCTACTCCATTTGCCCTTAAGTGTAGAGATTGGAATCCCTTTCCTAAAAACTGAAGCCTCCATACGTGAATTTTTGAGAATGACCTTCCACGTTTCATCATGAAATTCTTTGTTCATGAACCACCTCTCTCCTAGCCTTGGTAGCTCGGTTGCTTCAGTAATAAAAGACTCAGTCACTACAAATTTTATGTCACCTATTTCCACAACCATTCCATCAAACGATCTAGCAAAAGATTTGGTCATTTCTTTATGGTAACCATTGAATTTTTCAATGAAACTCAACCAACCAGCCTTCTGCAACATTCCTTTTAGTTGAGGATAACCTTTCATGTACTTCATCCCCATGGGTTCAGTTTTGACGATAAGCCCCATCACCTATGTTTTTTGTTATTCTTTAAAATTCCCTTCACTGTTTGGGAAAAGGACTGATTGTGTAAAGAGGACTATGTATACGGTAGTGGAACAACTAGTATATAGAAAACAAATAACTATGAATATGGGGATGGAATGACAGAATATATGGAAGTAAAATGACTATGAGTGTGAGATAAAACAACTTTACATAAAGGGTATATGAAAACAGAGTAGTTGTATGCATAAAATGTGTGGAAACAAAATAAAATTCCCTTCACTGTTTGAGAAATGGAGTGACTATGTAAACAAGACTATGTATACGGTAGTGGAACAACTGGTATATAGAAAAAAATAACTATGAATATGGGGATGGAATGACAGAATATATGGAAGTAAAACGACTATGAGTGTGAGATAAAACAATTGTACATACAGGGTATATGAAAACATAGTAGTTGTATGCATAAAATGTGTGGAAACTAAGTGTGCACAAGGTATATGAAAATGAAGTGGCTATACACATAAACTGTGTGAAAAACAGAGTGATTGTTATACATAGAGGATATGAAAATAGAGTGA
The DNA here is from genome assembly GCA_000404065.3 of Pinus taeda. Lineage (NCBI taxonomy): Eukaryota > Viridiplantae > Streptophyta > Pinopsida > Pinales > Pinaceae > Pinus > Pinus taeda. The sequence goes on from APFE030220971.1 coordinate 16,835, forward strand.
CTGTGTGTACAAGGTAACAGATTGTTTGTATGCATGAAATATATGAAAAACAAAGTGATTATATGCACAAAAAGGTTGCAGGAATATGAGAGAAAAACTTGGTGTAATAAATGAAAAATCATGGTTTTGAAGAGTCGTATTCAAATAGTTTATGTCATGAATCTAACTATTTAACAGGTGTGCTGGAGAAGTTCGGTTAAGTATGAGTCATTGAGTTTAAAATTAAGATTGCATCATTATACCATTAGCATTAAGGACGAAAGGTGTGGCCGAATCATCATGGCAATCAAATCTCATAATGATAAATCAAGGAGTCATGTGATTATACAAGTTATATCAACTTATGTTTTATATTTCTTTTTGAAATAAGTTTTTGTTTTTACCTTTAGACCCATACCTTCCACTTGTTAATCTTGTTGTTGCTTCCACAAGTGCTTAGATGTGATTGGTCTTCAAAAGTTTTTCTCTCCTCCATTACTTGCATATAAGATATTATTATTAACTAGCCTTTGTATGCTTGGATTTATGATCAAACTATTGTTGCAGAACAGGATTAGCTACAGAACGGGAATAGCTGCAGAATGTGGAAACAACTACAAAATGTAAAACAGTTGTAGAATGTAAATCAGAGAACAAATTATGGCTTATGGATGGATGGAATGGAAATGGTTGTATGAGTGAAAACATGACAAGATGATAAATGAAAAATGGAGATGGAAAAAATGCTCGAGAGGAAATATTTATTGGTGGAATATGATAGTGGAGTGAAGTGAAACGCTGCAAAAGTAAAACAGAGTGAAAATGAGATTAAACAATGAATTTTGTAGAATGAAAAGTGAGTCACCATTTTTTTCAAAAAAGGAAATGGAAAATATAAGGTGTTAGAAGCTTCTGATTTTCACCTTGTATTTTTTGTATAAGCATGCCAATCAGCGATTGGTTTTCAACCTTAGACAATATATATAT
>APFE030220972.1:0-35803 GCA_000404065.3 Pinus taeda
AAAACGCCCGATCCACTCCAAATTTTGGTCAAAGCCTCTTTGGCTGAGCATGGTACTTGATTGAGGACTCCCAGCCCAAATTTCAAGAAATTTGGAGAAAATTTTGTCATTTGTGAAATTTTTGTGCTAATTACAGGTTTTTCCCGTGGTTTGGTCTCACCCCGGGTGAGACTATTTTGGAGGATTGCTCGAAATTTTGAAAACTTGGCATTTTTGGAAAGGGCATGCAAAGAGAAAAATTACCAATGCTTGGGAGAAGCCTGATTTTGAGATTTGAGCCTCCAAAAGCTCAAAATACATCAAAAAAATGACTTTCTGCCCACTTTTTGTGTTGCAGAAAGTGACCTTGGGCGAAATGGTTTTTGAGGGGAAAAAACAACTCCAAATGCAGAAATTCCACTTGTGATGGATAGTAGACAGACCAAGCTTTCCAATGAGCCATCGTGCACCTGATTTGGACCAGTGGAACCCACTCAACAGTTGCAGCAAAGGGGCGCGACCAAAACTACAGGGGGCAAGACCAAAAGTTGCAGCTTTGCCAGAATTGACCTGTTTTTGTCAAAAAACACTGTTTTGACTATGGTTGACCATTTTTACTTGTAGATGATGGATAAATGTAATATTTTCATGGCACTTTGATAGATTTTATCTCTCTTTACCCTTCTAGAAGCTTCCTTGATGTAAAAAGTGAATAATTAATGCATGAATCAGTTAGCTAAGTAATAGAGGCAAGTTGTTGAGCTGCCTATTATCTAGTGCTTAGTTTAGAAGTTGTTCAAACTGCTCCTAGAAGCTGAGCTCGTCCCCTAGAGGTGGGGAAGGAGTTAGATGGTCTATATTATGCTCTCTCTTTCTCATTTTCATGGTTGGACTCTTGTGGGAGAAAGCTTTATTGTATATTGTACATCTATCTCTGCAATTTAAAGAAAAGGAAGGCCAGGGTTTTGCAGACATCATTGTGGATTGTTGTGGATTGTTGTGTTGATGGTGTGTTCTCTAAATGTTCTTGTAAGTCTGTTTATGTATTCCACATCTCTCTTTTTCTTCTATTTGGACAGATGAAGTGGTAAAGTTTGAATTCATGCTTTGACATGCTCAGCTTTTTAGTTTGTTCAAAATTTATGTTTTCTACTGTCTAGAGAGGATTCAAATGGTTGTTTGCCCTCTTTAGCTCCTTCTCTATCATCCCTGATCATCCATCTCAAATTAAGGCATCAGCGCTCACTCCTACCTTGCCCCAAAGATCCCCCTGCAAAAACTGTGCTCAATCCCCGCACCCTGAATTGCACTCCCTCCAATTGCCACCAAAAACCCAAAAATATTTAAATCAACCCCCCTTATCAATTTACTAGCCTAATATCTTTGATCCTAATTGGTCATCTTATCATATTGAAAGATCTACCGAATCTGACCCGAGAGAGCCTTCTCATACCTCGTAGGGCTAGCTACGAGGTGAAATGGTTTGATGTAGCCTTGAGAGTTTGTATATCTCAGCCTAGGTGAATTCCAAGCGCTAACACGAGTATATATTCTGCACTCCCACATCATAGCATACGTTCCCAACGTAGCAGTTAAGGATGTGTTGGTACAAAACGATCCGGAAGGAAGGCGAGGAAAATGGATTGCAACAATGTTAGAATACAATATGGAGATCAAGCCTACAAAGCTGATCAAAGGACAAGGGCTGGCAAGGTTAATGGTGGAATCAAATTTGCATTCTTTAGATATAAATCTTATTGTAGCCATGTCCGAAGTCGAAGAAGAAAGCTCCCTGATTGAAGTGTTTAATGTTCCTTCAGTCACCGTGGTATTCAGATATTATGTATTTACTTCAGCACCTCTCACCACCTTCGGAAATGACAAAAAACAAAGGTAGAATTCTCAAACTTAAAGCTGCTAATTCTGCATTTTAAATAATGCCCTTTATTGGAAGGATCTAGGAGGTGTTTTTCTAAACTGTTTAATTGAAGATGAAGCCCAATAGGTGATGAGTGACTTTCACAAGGGTGATTGTGGTGGTCACTTGTTCTGGAAGACAACAACAAACAAAATATTGAGAGCAGGTTATTACTGGAAAACCTTATTTTCAGATGTCTACAAAACAGTCATGAGCTGTCATGAATGTCAGGTCTTTTAGGGGAAAAGAAAGTTGCTACCTCTTCCTCTAAAACCGTTTGAAGTCAATGCACCATTTCAACAGTGGGGACTCGACTTTATCCGGGAAATCCATCCAACATCGTCGGCTCAAAACAAATGGATCCTGACAGCAACCGACTATTTTACCAAGTGGATTGAAGCAATCCCGACCAGACAAGCAAAAGACACAGTAATCATTCAATTTTCGGAATCAAACATTTTATCTCATTTTGGTTGTCCTAGTAAAATCATCACAGATAATGCAGCTGCATTCAAATCCAAGAAGATGATCAATTTTTGCAACAAATATAAGATTACGTTGGGTCACTCTACAACATATTATCCACAAGGTAATGGTCTGGCTGAATCATCCAATAAGTCATTGGTGAACATCATTAAGAAGTTGCTGGAAACAAATAAGAAAGGCTGGCATAAAAAGTTAGTTAATTCTTTGTGGGTAGATAGGGTGGGCCAAAAGAAGTCTATAGGTATGTCCCCATTTGAAATAGTGTATGGCATTGACACAGTCTTTCCGACATCTCTTGCAGTTTTGGTTGTGAAACGTTTCCAGGAGGCTGGCTATGAGGAAGATGATTTTCAACGAAGAATCAATCAGATGATCCATTTATAGTAGACAAGGGAGGAAGTTTTCCAAAACAACTTCAAATTGCAGGTGAATATCAAAAATATCTATGACCAAAAAACAAAAGCAGATAAATTCCAGCTTGAGAATGTAGTGTTACGGTGGGATGATAGGAATGAAGATAAAGGCAAGCATGGTAAGTTTGAAAACTTATGGAAGGGACCCTATAAGATTGCTGCATATAGAGGACAAAATGCATTTCTGCTCAAAGAGATGGATGGACAAGACTGTTCAGGAGGACCAGTGAATGGTAGGCTCCTGAAGCGCTACTTCTTCTAAGGTGATTTCTGAAATCATGAAGTGATCATTGTATATACCATTTTCCTTTCATTGCAAGTGTTCAGAAGATACAATTCATTTCAGCTTGGGGCCCGAGGTGAAGGCTATAAAGTTGAGTGATTTGTATCAGTATTTGAGTCTTGAGTCAGTTTTCATAGTGTCAATTTCAGTCTTTGAAGTATCTTGACCATATTGCCCAATGGATGAGGCACTAGTCTACTTTTCCCAGAGATCTATGGTTCTTGGCACCTCCAAGGAGCTACCATCCCCATTGGAGCCAATGTTAGTGTCAGTGTCTTTACACTGCCATCAGTGATCAAAATTTACTCTTTTGCATTTCATACTAGGATTCCCATTCTGATGAGTTGCATTCCGTTAGGTCATGGATCAACTGATGGTAGGGTACATTTCATTTTTCTCCCTCATGACACATATCTGCTGACCTCTTTTCATACTATTCAGTCAATGGTTCAGGTTTATTTTCAGTTCATTTCATCAAATAGGTCTTAGGTCTTAGGGTTTTAGTCTCATTAGGTATTAGGGTTTTACCATGATTAAATTTCAAGGACTATTGATTAATAATGGTTAGCAGACACACGAGGATAACAATAATCATCAGAAAAGTTTTAATCTCTTAATTTGTAAGCTTAATAAAATTTTCACCTCAAAATTGAAAACAGAGCATTGGTATATTATTTGTAAATTTCATGTAATTTTATTATTTCTCATATGTAATTAATAGTTTCATGTTGCTCCTAGTCACTTGCGGATAATTCCAAGTACATGCCATTGCAAAAGTCAAAGAAATCAAGCATCAGTTCACCTATTCAAGCAAAAGATCAAGCATCCAAAAAACAAAGTATTTGAAAAGAAAATAGACATTACAAAGTGGGTTTTGAAAATTAAAAATCAAAAGTTAAAAAGCTATATAAATTTTATCCCTCTCTTAAATCATTTCATTGATTGGGTTGAAGTCCATGAGCTAAAAACACGATTTTGAAGTGTTATTGAGCAAAGGTGTGCAATTACTATGTTTTTGGAGAAGTTCTGACTGGCGTTACACACCAAAGGCCAGCACTATGCACCTAACTGGCGCTACACACCTGGGTGACTTCTTCAGTGTAAAAGCGAACGGGCGCTATGCACCAAACCAGCGCTACACACCTAGGTGAGGTGCTATGCACCTGGCAACCAAGCTCCAAATCGTTCTAAATCGCCCCAATTTGCCTCAAAACTTCCAAATTACCTCTTTGCGAGTAAGTAACACAATCATTATTGCTAAAAAGGATTGTTGCATCAGTCTTTGGTGATTTTGTTTCTCAATAAGTCAAACCCTAATTTTCACCAAACTATCTCATATATTTTAAAAGCTCACTCATATTAATGTCCATCTCATCCATTTTGTTGTTCCCTAAACCCCATTCCCTCATATAAAATTCCCTAAACATCATTCCCTCATATATTTTCCCCAATTCCCAAACCCTATACATACACCCCAAACCTTACACTATTCCCAAACCCTACTCAATCCCTAAATCCCATTCACACTCCCATTCACTCTCACTTACTTACCTATAAAATCTCTTCATACACATCTTACATTCATTCACCCTAGCTCTTCATTCACCACAAGAGAATCCAACTATAAAAACAATGGAGAGAGACAATGAATATGAGCCTGAAGAAGAAACCCTTAGTGACAGTTCCAGGGAGAGAAACTTACAAGACAGGAAGCCTCATAAAGGAGGAAAACATATCAGAGAGGAGCCTACTAGTTTGAGGGAGCTACAAGCCTACCCATTTGCCATTTATTGTTTTAAACACCAGTCATGTTTTGGTTTCTGTGAAATGGTGGAAAGGGTTAAATTTCATCATGAATTAGCAAGGTTGTTTGTGACACATTTGGACAAAAATGAAGTAAACCTTGCTGGAGTTACATTCACTTTGTCACCAGCTATTATTTTAGAGGCTACATGTATTCCAAATGTGGGTGAAAAATGGAACAAAGATCAGGACGTTGACAAGGAGTACTATGAGCCTTACATCAAGGCTAGATATCATGACAAACTCAAGAGAGTATTCCCCTTTAAATTCTTGGAGGACAGGTTTGCTCCATTGATGAAGATCATCATCAAGTACTTCACTTGTGAAGGTAGGTTCTCCTGACTGTATGCCTACCATATTAGACTGTTGATGCATTTCACTAGGGTGAGAATGATGAATATCCCCTACTTCATGTTCAGAAACATTGAGAAGATGACACTTATTGTAAAGAAGAAACCATACCCCCAACAGTTAACTAGCATTTACCACTACTCTTTAATTAAAATCATTGTTTTACATCATATAAACCTTCTTAACATGCCATGGGAGACTTTCATTTCTCATGAGATGTTCAAAGTCCCTTAAGTATTTTCATAAGTGCCTCATGCAGAAGGTGGACCTTCAGGACATGAAAAGGTCCAAGAGACTGAAACTATTGGAGTACTAGTATTTGTGATATATGAGAGGGGCACTAGGAAACGTTTTGCAGTTGCTAGGCAAGTATTATATCCACAAGGAGTGGAAGGGGTCTTGCCTTCATCTTCAGGCCATAGGAAAATGCTATCTCCAAAAGGAGTGGAAGGGGCTTTGCCTTCTTCTTCAACTAAAATGGTACAGGTTGAGTAGTAAAGCAAGGGTAAAGGTAAAGGCAAAAAAAACATGCATGAGAAGGATCTTAGTGATGGGCAAGAGAGAGATTTTGATCTTGTTGATCATAGGAGACACAAGGAGTTGATGTCATTGACTTGGAAGCTCAAGATCCAAAAAGTGCCAAAGACATGATCATTAAAGAGAAAGAGGCTGAGATACAAGCTTTGTCTAACAACTTAGAGAGGGCTAAGTGGGTCATCAAATATCTATAGCAAGAAAACAAACAATTGACTGACAAGCAAGTCCTCATGGAGCTGCAAATGATCAAGGAGAACAGGCAAAAGGCTAAGAAGGCCAAGGTCAAGTTGACTTCAATTAAACAAGAGATCGAGAATGACCAGGAAACTTGGCTTGAGAGGGTCAACATACACCTTGAGGGGCTGATTGAGAAGGCCAACAGAGACATGAAGATGCTTCGTCACATGGCCTACCACTACATGACCCGGAACAAAATATGCAACATAAGGATGAGGAAGCTTAAGGCTAGGTTGAGGAAGGCCTTAAGGAGCAAAAAGGAGCAAGATAAATTAAAAATCTTGGCTAAAGCCTCACTAGCTCATCAAACAAATTAATGATAGTGCCTTGTGCCAAATCTAGGCAAGTTTTGACAAATTTTGGTCATTTTCAATTTTTGAAATTTTTTAACACAAAAATTAGCCCTAGGTGCGTAGCGCCATTGGCACTACGCTTTTCACTGGAAGAATTTTTGAAGAAATGGCTTACATATATGGATTCAGCATGATGAGGACATCAAACCTAGAAAATATCATCAATTTTGGAGCAAAACTTGGTCGCCAAAAGGTCACAAAACTATAAAAAAAAAATGACCTCTTTGCCTCTTTTTGGATACACAACAACGACCTTGGGAGATTTTACTTTTGAGGGGGGAAACTACATCCAAATGCAAAAATTCAAGATGTTCTAGAAACTATACAGGAAGACCTTTAAAATGAGCTATCTTGGGCTCAATTTGGCTAAGGGGAAGGCCTCGCAAAGTGGCTATGAAGCGGTGCTATGCACTTGGCCAGTGGCACTATGCATACAGCTAGTTTGCCTAAAAGTCCAATTTTTGCCTAGTTTCTCTACAAATTGACTTTTTATATCTTCATGGATGAATTTATGATTGTAAATGAGGCTATTCTATGTAAATGTAATTGTAAAATGACCTTAGAGGGTAGATTCATCATTTTGAGGTGGTTTGGGGGTCAAAGAATCAGTTTCCATGCTTATAGAGGCAAGCTGTTCCACTGCCTATATTCCTGCGCCTTGTTTGGAAATGGTTGTAACAATTCCTTATCTCTTGGATTCAACCCTAATGGCTAGCACAGGTGGTTTGATTTTCTATATTATGTATTTTTTTAGTCATTAGCAAAGGTTGGACTCTCTTGGATGCTCTGAGCTACATTGTACATCTTTACAGTAGTTTGGCAAGGAAATAAACCAAGATTTGCAACTATTTTTGTGGGATACTTGTGGTAAAGTGTTTTTGCATAGTTTCTTCTTATGTTATTAGTTTTTCTCATGTGTTATGTGTGCCACAATCTTATTCATTCTTCTAACTAAATGAAATCAAGATAGAGAGTGGTTACAATGCTCTACCTTGGGAATCCATTTAGTTTTTGATGTTTTTACTGTTTGAAGAGGAATCATGAGCTCTGCATGCCCTCCTCAGCTCCTCACCAGTCTTAGACCTACCATCTCACTCAATTTCAAGTGCTAAAATACCTACCTACCTCTCCCCATAGAACACATAGCATTCTTGACTTGATTTTCCGGACCCAAAGCTGCCTACTCCATTAGATCCAGCAAAACCATAAAAATCAATCAAAAAACCTTAGAGTTACTATAACTAGCCTAAAATCCATATTTACAGTCATCTTGACTGAGATTGACAAGGAGAGAGCCCTCTCCCGACCTGGTAGGTCTAGCTACCAGGTTAAGCTTGGTTTGTGGTTATCCTAGGATTGCCTTCTTTCAGCCTGAGGTCAATCTAGGCTCTAACAGAATCCTTGTAACAGTTGCAGTTGTGGTCAGTGCAGAGCAATGAGGACCCTTGGTCAAGCGCGTAGACCATTGGCCCATGGTAACGCACGCTGGTGCAAGCTGGAAAAACCGGAGGCTATATCAAGAAACGGGGGCGATTTCTGATATGTGATTAGTGTTAAAGTGCTAATCACATATCACAGGGTGTCCACCCCAGTGAAGGAAAGCCCCGAAGCACCCGGACCCGAAATCACTATAAAATTCGGAAAAGTAACGCATTTAGTTCCGTAGCGTGGGATTCCATAAACCAATAGGATATTGGAAAGCCTTGAGGTGGTAAGTAGTTTTGACTGAGTCCAGCCCGATGCCACACATCGAGCAACACGCGTCCCGTGAATGAGAGAGAAAACTGCTCGCATCGGATGGGTAAACATCGTGAAACTTGTCTGCTCGATATGAAGGATGCCCGTAGGTTCTGGGGGGCCCAGATCAACGGTGGAGATGCATCCTGATGACTGACCGGATTTGACAAGTCAAAAAGCAAGATGACAGGGGATTTGAAGTCTGACATGGATGATGAGTTGGCAACCGATACATGTTTTGCGGGTGATCTTGAAGCAAACGGAATTAACAACCATTCAAATATGATTTAAGGAATTTGACACCCAGTTTGTTAGGAAACAAGTGGCCACCTCCCTGCGAGGCATTACCCAGTGATGATGACACAGAGTAGAGGAATTCAAACGGACAGAGGAAGGGAAACTAGAAGGCCAGGAAGTAGAAACAAATAGTCAAAGAACAGACTGGCTTTAAAGCCGTGACCTAATAGAAGCAGAGAACAAGGAAACATAGAGGGGCAGTGACAAGAGTTAACTAGACGTAGAAAGCTAAGAGCAGAGAACAGAGAGTAGAAGTTGAGTTGACCTGAAGGCATCATCAAGCTAGACAGAGCTAGAGAGAGTCAGAGAATCTGTGTACTCCATAAAAGGCTTGAGAGGTTCAAGCAAACTCCTCGACATAGGCCTGTCATGCTACTGTGACCATTAGAGGTCGAGTTTCAGTATGGATAGTTTGTGTACGCCATTCCTATTGATTTTTATTTGTTTAGTGGGACTCAAATTGAGCTCACTGTTGTAAAACTCTACTTGAAAACATAGTAGAGAGGCCACCACTGAAAGCTGGACCAGGAGACGTAGGCCAGGAGCATTGGGTGAACTCCTTATTAAACTTGTTGTGTTTACATGTTTGACTGTTATGTTTTCTCTAATTGCCTCAGTGTCTATGTATTATAGCAATATTATTGATCCATTGCACAAAGTAACAGGGGCACATCCATGCACATGAGTTTGTAATACCTTTAATTTTCTTACACTGGATAAATTCTAGATCAGGACCTCATGTTGGCCTACTAGACATGCATAAGTCATTATAAGTATGAACGTGATTGCACCTCATAATGACAAGAAGGCTCTTAGGTATCTCTGTAATTTACATATGAATCTTAGTGAGGAAGATAATTTTGAAATACATCCATCACAGTTTCGTACTAAGGTTATCTCTGTCTCATAAATATCGATCAAGGTTTTGAATCAAGGCGATCTCAGTTTCATCGTTTATGCAAAGAACTAGTCACTGTCCTAGGACATGACCCATACAACAAGAATCTATGCTAAGCTTGGGTCTGAGATAGAGAATAATCAAAGATAAAGGAGCTATCTTGTCATGCGAAGAAGATTATCAGTAACCCTAGATTGTAGACTGTATTGCGAGGAAGGAGAAAAAGAATCTCCTTAAGAACTATGTTAAGGGAATGAAAGGAGACTAAGACTCTCCTTATAACAATGCTACAACAATAAGAAAGAAGAAGAATCTCAGAGACATGCGAAGAAGGATGACTGTGAATGAATGAGATAGTGAAAAGTCTTAAAGTAAGTTTGAGTCAAGGAATTTTGTCAAGTGTCTCGGTATTCGTCAAATAGATATCTATAAGAAGAGATTGAAGGGTTTTCCTCTCAAGAGGAGAAGTTTTTCATTGGCTTGGATCCTACATCTTATGCACTTGTGTTTTGTTGATTTTCTTGTTTTGATAAGATGTTTGATGATTGAAGAACACACTAACATAAATAAGTTAATTCTAATAAGAAGACATCACAAGCAATTATCTCAGAAAGAAGAATCATTGATGTTAAAATTTCCCTAGATTCTTCAACATGGTATCAAAGCTATGGTTCATACAAGGCATGAATAAGATCAAGTATACCATGAGGAGGCTTGCAAAGAAGTGCCCATCATTAGCATTTAAGTGAAAATTATTCAGTTTGAAGGCTATCCTAAATCTTGGATTCGTCTACATTTTTGGTAAAGTATTAACTCAGTCCAGTAAGATATAACAACCCTGTGCCACCATCAGACCTTAACACATGACCAATTTAGTAATTCTGGAGTTGGTCTCATTATACAAAGGATCTCATATAGCTATGAAATCCTCAGTAGTAATCACAATGAGTAAGTTCAAAAAGATATCGCAATCTCAAAAGGTATATGTTCTTCGATGAATAATATAATAAGGATCTCGGTGCAGGCATACTAAACATAGTCTCAGCATACTAAACGCACTCTCGACATCCTAGACACAATCTCTATCTCTTCTTAACATAACAAAAAAGATAAGGAGCACATCACATTCTCAACATCTAGTCTTGATCTCGGTGATACTCTCTCAGCGTACTTTGTTCCGGCATATCTGAGACTACAAAGTAATAGACACTCAACATATCTTGTCTCATCATAAATGTGATTCCACAGAATCATACTCTTAGTGCATACTCTATCTCAACATACTGAACATACACAACATATCCATCATGATGAAGATCTTAATGTAGGAATAAAATCACAGTCTTGGCCTCGACATTCTAAACGCAAAACTACAATTATGGGATCATTGTCTTGGCATGTTTGATGAGGATCACACAGAAAGTACACACAATCTCGACATACGTTTATGAAGAGGATCATATGCTCTTGGCATAATTATGATGATAAGGGTCTCGATGATATCTTCTGTCTCTACATACAAGAAATCGTGTAAACGCAGTCATGATCTTAATAAAGGAAAAGCTACAAATCTTAGTACGACTCTTGTGGATAGATAAATATCTCAATATAGTGTTCGTTGGTATAATGGTCATCTCAATGACTCCAATGAAGGTGCACAAACTCTCAGTGAAGTATGAAGTCCTGGCGATAACACAGTATGCTAAGTGTTACATACCACTTTGTGCTAGGTCTCAGTGCCATGTCAAGTGTATCATAAAGATATGATAAGGAGTCAAAATACCTTAGGAGTTAAGATGATAAAGTAGTTTCAGAAACCATAATAACATATAGTCTGGAGCAATTTTTTTCATGCTTGGTGCTGAACTGTGCATAAAGGATAGATGGGCAACTCAAGCAAATGAAGCATCAAGGTGAAGATCTCCTCTTCACATGCCAAGTAAGTATCTTTCATGTTTAACAAATTTTTGGTTTAATGATTTTATTTTTCAAGGAAATAGAAATACTAGAGGAAAGTCATAGTCCTTATGAAAAAGGTCCTTGCATAAAATAAGGAGGTTTTTCATAATCCTAATAGAAAAGAGAAGTCATTGATTTCTATGGAAAGGTCTCTCAAGGTCAAGAAATTCTTGAATGCATCAAGAGTCTCATAGGATTCATATGAAATCACTCAAAGGTCCTCCCAGGCCTATGTAGCAAGAAGAAGATACAAAAAGAGATATATGAAATGCTAGATGATATATTCTTTGAAATTATAGCAAAGAAGGTCACATCACATAGACCTACATAAAAGCAATGGTATCTAAGAATAAAGGAATATATTCATTGTTGGGTTGTGTTATATTCTTTCCACGACTAGCCACATAGTTAACCGGGGGGTTAGAGGGGGGCCAAAGCCCCCCCTTTGTTGCGTTGATTGCGCAACATGGGGTAGTGCCCCAGGGAAATTTTTTTTGGACCCTCTATCAGGTAGGATGGACCTACCTATGGTTTTGTACATGGTTTTGGATGTGATGGTTTTCGGTCCATGGTTTTGGACACGATGGTTTTTCTTTCCATGGAATTGGATGCTTCAACATGTATAAATATGTATTATAACATTGAAAGGAAAATAATGAAAAATCAAGCTAGTAGTCTCGGTTTTGGGATCCAGGGGAAAATATATGTGTATATGTGTTATGCTCTCGCATTGTTTATTTTTTGTGTTTTGGAATTTGTATGCAGGTAATTTCTTTACGGGATTAAAACCTACATTTGGTATCTGAGCAAAGTTTTGGCTTCAAGGGGACGCCTTTTTTGCTGAGGGGTTTCACTCGGGCCTGTGGTAGACCCTGTTTAGTGGGAGATTTGCGAGATCGATTTTGGTGGTGAAAGAAGATGGTGAGCAATGGAAAGATAGAGATCGAGAAATTTAATGGTCAAAGTTTTGAGTTGTGGAAACTCAAGATAGAGGATCTATTGGTGGATAAATATCAATGGATCATGGTAGATCCGGGTACTAAATGAATGGGGGTGTCTGATGAAGAATGGAAGAAGTTGGATCGAAAGGCGAAGAGCACAAGTGTCTCAGATTCAGTATTGCTAAATGTATCAGGGGAAGCTATGGCTAAGGCTTTGTGGGAAAAGTTAGGGACTTTGTACCAATCTAAGTATCTGGTGAATAAACTGTTCCTACGGAAAAAGTTGTATAACCTGAGGATGGAAGATGGAGACTCGGTGACAAAGCATCTGAACGCATTTAATAATGTGGTAAGTCCGTTATTATCTATTGATATTAAAATTTATGATGAAGATAAGTGCATTGGTTTGTTGTGTTCTCTACTAGATTCGTGGGATAGTCTGGTTATTGCAATAGGTAGCAATGCAACTGCCTTGTAGTTTGATGAAATAGTCTCATCCTTGCTGACGGAGGAGATGAGACGGAAAAATATAGAGAGCCAGAATGGTGATGCCTGTCTGTACGAGGATAGTCCTAGAAAAGAAAAAAAAAAAAATCATCGAGTGGGAGATTTAAATCTCCAGGAAAACCTGTAAAGGTAGTTTGTTGGAAATGCGGAAAGGAAGGGCACTACAAAAGGGAATATAAATCTAAAGCTCCTGACAAGGGAAAGGGATTTGATGATGCTCCTTCTGTAGAGGCGAAAACCACCTCAGATGAAGGTGGGGATGTGTACTTGGCTTCTTCAAGTACACATGTAGATCATGAGGCATGGTTGATTGACTCAGGTGCATTCCTTCACTTCACTCCCCATAGAGAGTGGTTCTGTGAGTATGAGAAATATGATGGTGGTGATGTCTTCTTAGGGGATGATAGGAAGGCTAGAATTGTTGGCTGCAGAAAAGTAAAGCTGAAGTTGCAAGGTGGAAGGGTTAGAACACTTTTGGGTGTTCTGCATATTCCCGCATTGGCCAGAAATCCGATTTCTGTAAGCAAGCTAGATGATGCAGGTGTAAAAATAGTGTTTGAGAAGGATACCTGCAGGATGGTTCGGGGAGTATTGATGCGGGGAGTTTGGATTAGAACTTTGTACAAGCTACAAGGTAGTACTATTGTTGATGGGTGCAGTAGTTCTGTGGTTCGTGAAAGTGGAGTAGAAAACCTAGTGGTCTCTGGAGAGAAGACCATGCTGTGGCATCAAAGGATTGGACATATTGGAGACAAGGACCTTCGAACACTTCATGGTAAAGGTATGGTAGAAGGTTTGAGTAATAGCTCTTTGGATTTTGATTTTTATGAAAATTGTGTATATGGGAAGCAAAATTGAGTGAGTTTCCCCTCTGGAGGTAAGAGGGCGAAACAGATAATATAGCTTGTGCACAATGATGTGTTTGGACCTGTGAAGGTTCCATCACTATGTAAGTTTGTGTACTATGTATCATTTATAGATGACTTCTCAAGGAATACATGGATATATTTCCTTAAGAAGAAATCTGAAGTCTTTGACAGGTTTAGAGAATTTAAGGCTCTGGTGGAAAACCAGATAGAGAAGAAGATAAAGGTGTTGAGGTCAGATAATGGTGGAGAGTTTTGCAGCAAGGAATTTGAAGAATTATGTAAGAAGTGTGGTATAGCACGGCAGAAGACTACCCCATACACACCTGAGCAAAATGCAGTTGCAGAAAAATGAACAAAACATTGATGGAAAGGGCAAGAAGCATGCTCAGTGGTGCCGGGTTAGGACAAGAATTCTAGGCATAGGCGGTGGAGACAACATGTTACCTGGTCAATAGATCACTTTCATCAATGTTGGAGGATAAGACTCCACAAGAGGTATGGATTGGTAAGAAACCCTCTCTTTCACATCTGAGGGTCTTTAGATGTGATGCATATGTACATGTTCCAAAGGAGAAAAGAACCAATTTGGATAGTAAATCTAGAAAGTGCATCTTTGTTGGGTATAAGGATGGTTTAAAAGGTTATAAGCTTTGGAACCCAGTAACAAGGAAGGTTGTGTACAACTGAGATGTGGTGTTTAGAGAGGTGAAATGTGCTATTAAACATGAAGTCCAACCAAAGGAACTTGAGAAGATAGAGTTTGAGCTTAAGGAGGAAGAATCAAACTCTACAGCAGAGGAGGAATCAAAAGATGAAGAGCCACAAACTCTAGGTGTGAGAAGGTTAGTTCGAGAAAGAAGGCAACCAAAAAGATATAATCCATCTTCTTTCTGTTTAAATTTTTCTTTATCTGTTACCGATGATGATCCTGAAAATGTGAAGGAAGTAGTAGCTTTAGAGAATGGAAAACTCTGGAAAGAGGCCATGGTTGATGAAATGACATCTTTACACAAAAATGAAGCTTGGGATCTGGTGGAGTTGCCGGCTGGAAGGAAACCCATTGGAAGAAAATGGGTGTTAAAGAAGAAGGCAAATGCAGAAGGATAAGTGGAGAAATACAAAGCTCGGTTGGTAGAAAAAGGTTATTCCCAAGTGCCGGGAGTTGATTTTGGTGATATTTTTTCCTCTTGTTGCCAAGGTAGCTTCTATTAGATTACTTTTATCTGTTGCTGTTGCTTTTTATTTTGAGGTAGAACAGATGGATGTGAAGACAACATTTCTTCACGGGGATCTGGAAGAGGAGATCTACATGAAGCAACCTGAAGGCTTTGTGGTGAAGGGTAAGAAATAACTGGTATGCAAGTTAAAGAAGTATCTGTATGGGTTAAAATAGTCACCAAGGATGTGGTATAAGAAATTTGATACATTTGTACAGGGACTTGGCTTCACCAGAAGCAAAGTAGATCACTGTGTGTATTTTAAATTAGTTGGTGACCATGTTATTTATCTGGTCTTGTATGTGGATGATATGTTGTTGGTTGGAAATGACAAAGAAATTATCAAGGATTTGAAGACCCAATTGTCCTCCAAATTCAATATGAAAAATCTTGGTGCTGCAAACTATATTTTTGGCATGGAAATTAAAAGAGATCGGCCAAAGAGGAAGCTCGGGTTAAACTAGAGGAACTATGTCAAGACAATATTGCAAAGGTTTAATATACATGATAGGAAACCGGTGAAGGT
The DNA here is from genome assembly GCA_000404065.3 of Pinus taeda. NCBI lineage: Eukaryota > Viridiplantae > Streptophyta > Pinopsida > Pinales > Pinaceae > Pinus > Pinus taeda. The sequence continues at coordinate 15,312 of APFE030220972.1, forward strand.
TGTTATTCCTATAGGTGTGAAGTTATTTGCTGAACAATGTCCCAAGAAATAAGAAGAGGAATAGGACATGCCCCGTGTTCCATATGCAAGTGTAGTATGTAGCCTAATGTATGAAATGGTCTATACTAGACTAGACATTGCACATGTAGTGGAAGTATTGAGCAGGTTTATGTCAAAACTAGGAAAGGAGCATTGGACAGCAGTGAAGTGGGTTTTCAGGTATTTGCGTGGCACTAGTGATTATGGTTTGTGCTACCAAGGAAGACAAGGATTGGAAAAAGTTTTGGATATCCATGGCTTTGTTGATGCGAAATGGGCTAGAGATTTGGATTAGAGAAGATCTATAAGTGGGTATGTGTTTAACCTATTTGGAGGTGCAGTCAGTTGGATGAATAAGAAACAATCTACAGTGGCACTATCAACTACAGAGGTAAAATACATGGCAGCCACTCATGCAGGGAAGGAAGCAGTTTGGTTGTAGAGATTCTGTTCAAGTATGGGGTTAGTACAAGGAGCTATAAGGATAGATTGTGACAGTCAAAGTGCAATTTTCTTGGAAAAGAAACTTGCATACCATTCAAAGACAAAGCACATTGATGTTCAGTATCACTTTGTGATGGATATGATAGAAGACAAAAAGGTGTTGTTGGTAAAGGTGGACAATTTGAAGAATACTGCAGATGCATTGACAAAATATGTGAGCTCTAAGAAGTTCTCTTGGTGTAGAGAAACAATGGGCATTACACGATTGTATAAATGACTAAGCTCTCCTGTGGCCCCTTATCGAAAGAAAACAACAAGTGGGAAAATGTTTGGTTGTGTTATATTCTTTCCACGACTAGCCACGTAGTTAACTAGGGGGTTAGAGGCCCCCCCTTCGTTGCGTTGATTGCGCAGCAGGGGGGTCATAGGGGGGTTTGAGGGGGGCGGATAGCCCCCCTTTATGAGGTCCAGGGTAGTGGCCCGGGGAATTTTTTTTTGGACCCTATATTAGGTTGGGTGGACCTACCTATGGTTTTGTGCATGGTTTTTCGCACATGGTTTTGGACGCGATGGTTTTCGGTCCATGGTTTTAGACGTGAGGGTTTTTCGGTCCATGGTATTGGATGCTTCGGCATGTATAAATATGTGTTGTAAAATTGAAAGGAAAATAATGAAAAATTAAGCTGGTAGTCCCGGTTTTGCGATCCAGGGGAAATCTCTATGTATATGTGTTTTATGTGTTATGCTCTCGCATTGTTTATTTTTTTTGTTTTAGAATTTGTATGTAGGTAATTTCTGTACATGTTTAAAACCTACATTTGGTATCGGAGCAAAGTTTTGGCTTCAAGGGGATGCCTTTGTTGTTGAGGGGTTTCACTCGGGCCTGTGGTAGACCGTATTCAGTGGGAGATTTGCGGGATCGATTCTGGTGGTGAAAGAAGATGGCAAGCATTGGAAAGATAGAGATTGAGAAATTTAATGGTAACAGTTTTGAGTTGTGGAAACTCAATATGCACGATCTATTGGTGGATAAATATCAGTGGATCACGGTAGATCCGAGTACTAAACCAGCGGGAGTGTCCGATGAAGAATGGAAGAAGTTGGATCAAAAGGAAAAGAGAACAAGTGTCTCAGATTCAGTATTGCTGAATGTATCAGGGGAAGCTACAACTAAGGCTTTGTGGGACAAGTTAGGGACTTTGTACCAATCTAATTCTATGGTGAATAAACTGTTCCTATGGAAAAAGTTGTATAACATGAGGATGAAAGATGGAGACTCAGTGACAAAGCATCTGAATGCATTTAATAATGTGGTAAGTCAGTTATTATCTGTTGATATTAAAATTTTAGATGAAGATAAGTGCATCATTTTGTTGTGTTCTCTACTAGATTCATGGGATAATCTGGTTATTGCAATAGGTAGCAATGCAACTGCCTTGCAGTTTGATGAAATAGTCTCATCCTTGCTGATGGAGGAGATGAGACGGAAAAATATGTAGAGCCAAAATGGTGATGCCTTGTCTATATGAGGACAGTCCTAGAACAGAAAAAAAAAAAAAAAAATAAGTCATAGAGTGGGAGATCTAAATCTACAGGGAGATCTAAATCTCCAGGAAAACCTGTAAAGGTAGTTTGCTGGAAATGCAGAAAGGAAGGGAACTACAAAAGGGACTGTAAATCTAAAGTTCTTGACAAAGGAAAGGGATCTGATGATCCTCCTTCTGCAGAGGCGAAAACCACCTCAGATGAAGGTGGGGATGTGTACTTGGCTTCTTCAAGTACACATGTAGATCATGAGGCATGCTTGATTACCTCAGGTGCATCCTTTCACTTCACTCCTCATAAAGAGTGGTTTTGTGAGTATGAGAAATATGATGGTGGTGAATTGTTGGCCGTGGAAAATTAAAGTTGAAGTTGCAAGGTGGAAGGGTTAGAACACTTCCAGGTGTTTTGCATATTCCTGCGTTGGCCAAAAATTTGATTTCTGTAAGCAAGCTGGATGATGCAGGTGTAAAAACAGTGTTTGAGAAGGATACCTGCAAGATGGTTCGGGGAGCACTGGTATTAATGCGGGGAGTTCGTATTGGAACTCTATACAAGCTACAAGGTAGCACTATTTTTTATGAGTGCAACAGTTCTGTGGTTCCTGAAAGTGGAGCAGAAAATCTACTGGTGTTTGGAGAGAAGACCATGATGTGGCATCAAAGGCTTGGAAATATTGGAGAGAAGGGCCTTCGAATACTTCATGGTAAAGGTATGGTAGAAGGTTTGAGTAATATCTCTCTGGATTTTGATTTCTGTGAAAATTGTGTATATGGGAAGCAGAATCGGGTGAGTTTCCCCTCTGGTGGTATGAGGGCGAAAAAAATATTAGAGCTTGTGCACAGTGATGTGTATGGACCTATGAAGGTTCCATCACTGGGTAAGTTTATGTACTCTATATCATTTATAGATTACTTCTAAAGGAATACATGGATATATTTCCTTAGGAAGAAATCTGAAGTCTTTGACAGGTTTAAAGAATTTAAGGCTTTGGTGGAAAACCAGACAGAGAAGAAGATAAAGGTGTTGAGGTCAGATAACGGTGGAGAGATTTGCAGCAAGGAATTTGAAGAATTATGTAAGAAGTGTGACATAGTATGGTAGAAGACTACCCCATACACACCTGAGCAAAATGGAGTTGCAGAAAGAATGAATAAAACATTGATGGAAAGGGCAAGACGCATGCTCAATGGTGTCGGGTTAGGACAAGAATTTTGGGCAGAGGCGGTGGAGACAACATGTTACATGGTCAACATATCACCTTCATCAACGTTGGAAGATAAGACTCCACAAGAGGTATGGACTAGTAAGAAAGCCTCTATTTCACATCTAAGGGTCTTTAGATGTGATGCATATGTACATGTTCCAAAGGAGAAAAGAACCAAGTTGGATGGTAAATCTGAAAAGTGGATATTTATTGGGTATAAGGATGGTTTAAAGGGTTATAAGCTTTGGAACCCAGTAACAAGGAAGGTCGTGTACAACCGAGATGTGGTGGTCAAAGAGGTGAAATATGTTATTAAACATGAAGTCCAACCAAAGGAACCTGAGAAGATAGAGTTTGAGGTTAAGGAGGAAGAATCAGACTCTACAGCAGACGAGGAATCAGAAGATGAAGAGCCACAAACTCTGGGTGTGAGAAGGTCAGTTCGAGAAAGAAGGCAACCAGAAAGGTATAGTCCATCAACTTTCTGTTCGAATTTTTATTTATCTATTATTGATGATGATCCCAGAACTGTGAAGGAAGAAATAGATTTAGAGGATGGAAAACTCTAGAAAGAGGCCATGGTTGATGAAATGACATCTTTGCACAAAAATGAACCTAGGGATCTGGTGGAGTTGTCGGCTAGAAGGAAACCCATTGGCAGCAAATGGGTGTTCAAGAAGAAGACAAATGCGGTAGGATAGGTGGATAAATACAAAGCTCGGTTGGTAGAAAAAGGTTATTCCCAGGTGTCGAGAATTGATTTTGGTGATATATTTTCTCCTGTTGCCAAGGTAGCTTCCATTAGATTACTTTTATCTGTTGCTACTGCTTTTATTTTGAGGTAGAACAGATGGATTTGAAGACAACATTTCTTCATGGGGATCTAGAAGGGGATATATACATGAAGCAACCTGAAGGCTTTGTGGTGAAGGGTAAGAAAGAACTGGTATGCAAGTTAAAGAAGTCTCTGTATGGGTTAAAATAGTCACCAAGGATCTAGCATCAGAAATTTGATACATTTATACGGGGACTTGGCTTCACCAGAAGCAAATCAGATCACTCTGTGTATTTTAAATTAATTGGTAACCATGTTATTTATCTGGTCTTGCATGTGGATGATATGTTGCTGGTTGGAAATGACAAAGAAATTATCCAGGATTTGAAGACCCAATTGTCCTCCAAATTTGACATGAAAGATCTTGGTGTTGCAAACTATATTTTGGGCATGGAAATTAAAAGAGATCGGGAAAATAGGAAAATCTGGTTAAACCAGAGAAAGTATGTCGAGACGATATTGCAAAGGTTTAATATGCAGGATAGTAAACCAGTGAAGGTTGCTATTCTTGTAGGTGTGAAGTTATTTGCTGAACAGTGTCCCAAGACACAAGAAGAGGAAGATGACATGTCCCGTGTTCCACATGCAAGTGCAATCGGTAGCTTGATGTATGCAATGGTTTGTATTAGACCAGACATTGCACATGCAGTGGGAGTATTGAGTAGGTTTATGTCAAAACCAGGAAAGAGCATTGGACAACAATGAAGTGGGTTTTTAGGTATTTGCATGGCATTAGTGATTATGGTTTATGCTACCAAGGAAGATCAGGATTGGATAGAGTTTTGAATATATGTGGCTTTGTTGATGTGGAATGGGCTGAAGATCTAGATTAGAGAAGATCTACAAGTGGGTATGTGTTTAACCTATTTGGAGGTGTAGTCAGTTGGATGAGTAAGAAATAATCTGTAGTGGTACTATCAACTATAGAGGCAAAATACATGGCAACCACTCATGTAACCAAGGAAGCAATTTGGTTGCAGATATTGTGTTCAAGTATGGGGTTAGTACAAGGAGCTATAATGATAGACTGTGACAACAAAAGTGCAATTTTCTTGGCAAGAACCCTGCTTACCATTCAAAGACAAAGCACATTGATGTTTAGTATCACTTTGTGATGGATATGATAGAAGACAATAAGGTGTTGTTGGTAAAGGTGGACACTTTGAAGAATAATGTAGATGCATTGACAAAATCTGTGAGCTCTGAGAAGTTCTCTTGGTGTAGAGAAACAATGGACATTGCAGGGCTGCATAAATTACTAAGCTCTCCTATGGCCCCCTGTGGAAAGAAAATAACAAGTGGGAGAATGTTGGGTTGTGTTATATTCTTTCCATGATTAGCCACGTAGTTAACTGAGGGGTTAGAGGGGGGGCAGAGCCCCCCTTCATTGTGCCGATTGCGTAGCAGGGGGGTCACAAGGGGGTTTGAGGGGGGCAGATAGCCACCCTCTATGGGGTCCAGGGCAGCACTTCGGGGAAATTTTTTTTGGACCCTATATTAGGTTGGGCGGACCTACCTATGGTTTTGTGCATGGTTTTTCACACATGGTTTTGGACGCGATGGTTTTTGGTCCATGGTTTTGGACACGATGGTTTTTCAGTCCATGGTATTGGATGCTTCGACATGCATAAATATGTATTGTAACATTGAAAGGAAAATAATAAAAAATCAAGCTGGTAGTCCCTGTTTTGGGATCCAGGGGAAAATCTCTGTGTATATGTGTTTTATGTGTTATGCTCTCACATTGTTTATTTTCTGTGTTTTAGAATTTGTATCCAGAATTTGTATGCATGTAATTTCTGTACGGGGTTAAAACCTACATTCATGAGATCTTAATTGGGAGATCTAGGAAAGATGATAAGAAGAAGGGTACCTCATTCAACAATCTTGGCCTCTATGATAGATAGAGAAAGACACTATAAGATTCAATGCTACAGAAATAATGTGAATAGAAGCTCATATCGCCGGAAATATGGATGAAGCTGAAGAAAAGGGCCAAAGAAAGAGGGAGCAACAAATCTCTCACAAAAATGGGTCCTATCATAAGTTCCTAAATCTTTTGATATAACCATAAGATTAATATGCATCGTAGCATCATGAAAGTATTAGGAGCAAGAGCTCATGGAATCACCATGGGAATCATGAAGGAAAAAATCCATGGTAGTCAAACATAAAGGATGAAACTCTTGGGAATCTCATTAGACATTGAAGGAAAGAATGAAGTTATCCAGGACAAGGATTATCATACATCAAGTAAAAAAGGAAACATCTACCAGATGAGGATATGAAAGATACTCAAGATTCTCTGATGGAATCCTCTTTGTAGGGTTCACTAATCTAGAGAGGAAGTAAGTGTTTCAATAAGAACTCCAAATTATGGAATCAATGAGATGATGATATGATGACATAAAGCAGATCGAGGGATTGAAGATATTTTCAATCAAGGAAGCTGCTGGAAGAATCCTCGATGACCTGAAGGTGAAATAAGGTATATATGCTTGTGTTTAATATTATAATGACATATCATATGGTTTCAAGTAACATATATCATTACTTCTATCTTTAGAAGCACGATCAAGAGAAAAATGATCTCGTCCTCTGAAAGGATGCAATAAGACATAATACACACCAGATGAAATCAACATAATGTGTCCTCATATGAAGTATGAGGTGTTTGATCAAAACTAAGAAACATTGATTAAAAGAACCTAGGAATGGAATGTGTAAGGAAGGAAGAGATAATGAGATATGCAACCTTGATGAAGGCAATCAACATCCAAAAGACCAAGAAGTTTTGATTAGGAAATCTCCCGGAAAGATATGAAGACTCTGATGAAAGTATGAAAAAGATAAAGACCCTTGATAATGGATATCTTTCGAAGATGTGTCAATATGTGTGAAAGATGTTGATACCTACAAGAATATTTCATGATAAAGAGCGATCTCATAAGGTATGATTTAATTTAATATGATGTTTTTTTTTCTTGAATAATATATGGATGAGTTCATGTAGGGCTACTATAACAAGACTTGTAAGTACAAGTACAACCAACATTCATGTGGTAGATGGAAAATCCTGAAAGAAGCATGAAGAAAAAAAAGAAGTAGCCATATGAAGAAGGTTCTAGATATGTACGAAGAAGGCCACTTTCCATGAAGAAAGGAATGACATGACAGAATAAGAAGAAAAGTGATCGATGGATTTTTCCCTACAAGGAAGAAGCTCAATTGAATTTCATGAAATCAAGGAGAAAAGTTGATCAAGAAGCTGAAGGACCCACGAAGAAGAAGTTGATGATGTATAGAAGAGTCCCTAGCTAAGAGGGAGCTCTGACAAGTTCCTGATTAAAAGGGAGCTTGGGCAAGTTTATGATCAGAGGAAACTTGGGCAAGTTTATGATCAGAGGATGTGTAGGGCATCCAAGATAAGAGTAGGCAAGAGGACCAATGTTATTTGAGGGATGGGAACACAAGATAAGAATAGTCCTAGAATTTCATACTTAGTGAATACCCAGGTGGATATGTACCTTGAGAGACAATGATGAAGGTGTCTATAGTCATTGGTCTCGCCAAAATTTTGCTCTAATATAATGAGAGATAGAGCTATCAGTTAAGGCCTTGCTGTGGAAACAATGTTGGTTACTATGATTCTATACAAATGGGTTACCAATCTGACTCTTCTTATGAGATCTCTTTGATATTGATAATAACCAAGTACCATTTATGAAAACCTCCCTAGTTAAGAGGGAGTGTTGAAGAAAAGTGTAACTAGGTTTGATTTTCATCACAAATTGTAATTATAAAGAAGAAACAAACATTTATATTATTCCTTGCATCATGGGTTTCATGAGAAATATATGTTTACAATAGGTTAAATACTTCTTCTTGATGTCTTTAGGATTTATTAATATAATTACAAAGTCATGTTACATATGTCAAACCCCTACTCCAAGACATTGTCACTATCTCTCTTACAGTCGACTCAAGGAACACATATATCTTCATAAGGATATTTCGGCTCAGTTCAAGGACCTCATGTCAGACTACTGGACACACATAAGTCACTATAAGTATGAACTTGATCTCACCTCATAACGACAAGAAGGATATCAATTATCTCTGTAATTTACATACGAATCTTAGCAAGGAAGATAATTTTGAAATACATCCATCACAATTTAATAATAAGGTTATCTCTGTCTCATATATATCCATCAAGGTTTTGAATCAAGGCTATCTCAGTCTCATTGTTTTTGCGAAGAACCAGTCACTATCCTAGGAAAGGACTCATACAACAAGAAGCCATGTTAAGCTTGGGTCTGAGATAGAGAAGAATCGAAGATAGAGGAGCTATCTTGTCATGTGAAGAAGATTATTAGTAACCCTTGACCGTGGACTGTATTGTGAGGAAGGAGACCCATACTCTCCTTAAGGAATGTGTCAAGGTAACGAAAGGAGACCGAGACTCTCCTTACAATGGTGCTACAATAGTAAGAAAGAAGAAGAATCTCATAGACATGTGAAGAAGGATGACTATGAATGAATGAGATAGTGACAAGTCTTAAAAGTAAGTTTGAGTCAAGGAATTTTGTTAAGGGTCTTGGTATTCATCAAATAGATATCTATAAGAAGAGAATGAAGGGTTTTACTCTCAAGAGGAGAGGTTTTTCCCTGGCTTGGAGCATACATCTTGTGCACTTGTATTTTGTTGATTTTCTTGTTTTGATAAGATGTTTGATGATTGAAGAACACACTAACATAAATAAGTTAATTTTAATAAGAAGACGTCACAAGAAGTTATCTCAGAAAGAAGAATCATTAATTTTAAAATTTCCCTAGATTATTCAACACCTCCCCATTTTTTTGGGAGGGCAATTCATTCCCATTTAATCCATGCAAAAGTCCTTCCTTCCTTTTTCCATCTCCATAAATATGCACAACATATTTTTTGTATGATGTTAATGATGCCCTTTGAATCCATGCTAATGCCATCCAAAATATAGGAATCACCTTCAAAACAAATTTTATAAGAATTAACTTTCTAGCCCGTGAAATCCATCAATGACTCCATACATTTAGTCTCTTTTCAATTGTTGCTATGATCCACATCCAGTCGTGTTTCTAGTATTTGTTTAGTTTTAAGTGAAAGCCTAGGTATTTAATAACTTATTCCACCTCTGTCGATTGGAATGGGAATAATATTATTGCTAAAGACAGTTCCTCCCTGGTGCATCCTGAAGCCAATATAGTGGAATTTTGTGGTTTTGTTTCCATTCCTGTCACTTTCTGAAACAATTTTAAGATCTATTCCAGATCGGTAGTATCACATTTTGTACCATCGAGGAAAATCGTCACATTGTCTACAAATAATCGGTGTGTGAGATTAATGTTTCCTGTTAGAGGAGCACCTTTCAAAAGATCCTTATTCCTCACATCCATAATCAGATTGTTGATTCCTTCCATTATGAGAAGAAATAACAATGGGGAGACGGGGCATCCCTTCCCCAATTCTCTATCCACATGGAAGAATTTAGAGGCAGATCCGTTTATCAATAATGTAAATGATGATGAATTAATAGAGCACATGATTCAATTTATGAAGTTTATCTGGAAACCTAGATGCGTAAGAAGCATTCTGACATATAACCAGCTAACTTTGTCAAATTATTTTTGCAGATCAATATTTAATTCATGCCTTTCAACTTCTTCGTCTTCGGGATATGCAATTATTTCCATTCTACTCCAATAGCTTTGTGGATTTTCTAATATTCTAAGAAAGAAAAATTTTCCTTTGATATGTCCTTGGAAAGAATCAACTTCAATTTGTTTGTGATAATTTGTGAAATGATATTGTTAATAAAAGTACATAAAGAGATGGGTTGATAATAATTTAAAGATTGTGGATTATCCACCTTAGTGATTAGAGCTTTGAGAGTGGAATTGAAAGCATCATACATCCTACTTGATGTCTGCATTCTTAAATCACTTTTAAAATATCATTCCTGATCAACTCATATAATTCCGAGAAGAATTCAATATGCCAACCATCTAGCCCCAAACTCTTATCCTTTTTAAACCAATGTAGAACTGCTTCTAATTCTTTAGTAGAAACATGATCCATCAACTCTTCATTCATTGCTTCATTAACACAACTGGGAAATAAATGGGCAATATGAATGATCTCTAGGAGAGTGACCACTTGAGGGGCCTCAAAAAGGGTACGAAAATGTATGACTCCTATTCTTGCCAAGTTCCTAAAGTTTGATGCCAGTTCACCCTGTTCGTCTTTCAGTGACCAAATAGTATTGATAGCTTTTTTCCTTTTCCATATTGTTGAAAAAACTTTGCGTTATCTTCCCTGACTTGTAACCATATTGCACGACTACTCAGTCTCCATTCATCTTCCCTCTTCTTGAGAAATTTAGACTTCTCCAATTCCAGTTGAATGAGTCTCATTTTGGAGTCTGTTTGGTCAATTTAATGTTCTTATATTGAAAGCATAAATTATCAACTAGAGTTGGTAAAGTTATGAAGTGCATGTGCACTATATATGATATAATCTTATCCTTTAGTTTTTATGATGTTGGTTATGCTTGTTTTGAGATTTTCGTTGTTTATCTAGTTAGATTTCTACAAATTAATAAGTGGAAATTAAGCTACTGTTCGAATAATCTACGAGGTCATATCTATTTGAGTATTATCCTAAAATTATAAATCTATCTAAATGAAACAAATTATTCTAATTATTCTAATGATCCTTCAAAATCTTGTCTACAAAATATATATACAAATTCTGATTTTAAAGAGCATAAAAGAAATCTCTAATTGCAAACTACAAAGTAGATACAAGTTCTAATTCTAAAAAGGATGACAATACTAACTGTAATGAAGCGAAAAACATTTGAAGAACTAAAATATTGAACAATTGTAAGCATAAATGAAATAATGAAATGGTAAACGAAATAACTAAGTTATAACGAAATAATGAAAACTACGAAGTATAGAAACTGAACTAGAATGTAGTGATAAGAAAAAGAGATTAAATGAAAACAATCATAAAGTAATGAAATAAAGTAAACTACAACCTTTAATATCTGCGGGGGCCCTCCTCATCTAGTAGGTGTAAATCACACTCACATATGCATTGAATCGCAGAAAGGTAACTTCAATCCTATTTAACAATTCTTCAATAATTAACTATTGCGTCCTCCCTGCTATCATTTACAGAGGATACATATTTATATAAAATGTGTGCTCAACAATTTGAGACTTCTACACCTATAGGTCTATTGCTCAATCCTTATTCAAATTTGAAACTAAACAGAAAAGCGTTATTTCGTCAATTTTCTATTTGGAAAGTAAATCTAAGAAACATGTTACACTCAGACTTTTGATGCTATGTTTTTGACGTGTGCCTTTTACCGCACCATTGTGTGACTCTTTCGGTGAATTGGCTTGAGTTAATAAGAGGAGATCCATGAGAGGATTGATCCTAAACTTCCCATGTGCTTAGTTGCTTCATTGGCACACCAGAACCCCGAAAACCATGGAGGTAGTTGCAGATTTATAAAATAGCTACAGAATCATGTTAATTCCATAGCTAATGCAATATTTAACATAACAATAAGGAACATTAATGAATATGAAAAATAATACATGTAAGAGTTTTTACCTTATCAAAATCTATGATTTACTGCCTTTATTGAGTTGATAGTGATGATGAAAAAGAGGAAAATGGAGGAGAAAAGGGTTTCAAAGAAAAACAGTTATGGAACTCTACATTCCCCCACATTGAATATTTTGTATGTCCTCATAGAAAACGGAAAATTGATACCTTGAACTACTGCATTTGCTTGGAAACCTCTACCAATACATCTAACTTCATCCTTTTCACTTTCTTTCCAATCATTGCCTTCCTTGGTTTCCTCACGAGGATCTTGTATTTCAAGTTTATAACCTGTCTCTATAAAGCCTTGTTTTCTTCTTCATTTTCTTGTTCTTATTAAACCACAGACTTAGATGTAAGAGGAGGTTGTCACTCTTAGCTATTTGGATTTGATTATGTGCTTTCAAGGCTTGATTTTAATTTTTAATGTACCTGTTCAATGTCTCCAGTTCGAATATTTCTTGTTTCAATATATTGACTACTGGAGGTTCGTGTGGCTCATTAAATTGGACTTCTTCCTCCTCTTGAATTGGAATTGATGTTCTTGTTGCGTCCCTTTTTTCTAGTGACTCAATATAATTATAGATATCTTGTTGCACCGGATCAATCTCTGGAGTTCTCCATCTTGGACTTTAAGGAGGCGAGCTGACAGTTGGTGATGAAACCCTTGGTGGAGTTCCTGAATCTTCTTCTTCTGCCTTTGAGTTTTCTTCTATTTCTATATTGACATGTTCTGTGCTCTTTGAGGGTAATTCTTTTGTTGATTTGAGTTTGGTACTCCTTCTTAAACCTATGACAGTGGTATTTTGAGTTTTCTTTCTTTCTGTTTTAGGCTTCTCTACTTGTGGTGAATTCTCTGTTTCTTTACTGGCTTTCTTTATTCTAACATTTCTTTTGTTTATTTTCTCTAAAACTTCTGCAAGAGGGATGCCATCTTCTGACAGTTTCTGTGGATGTGGTTCTTGTTCCTGTGTCTTATCAATTTTTCTTTTCCTTCCCCTCTTAGTTTTGTTGATATTTGGCTTCCCATGAGTTTCTTCCTGAAAGTGATTTCTTACTAGAAAGCTTTCTCAATTATCACCTATGTTTTGGAGATGAAACTCAACAAGTATTTTGACTAGACCATGGTGATACATTGTATTATCTATAAAATGGATTCTCCTCTAAATATTTCCTAACATATTTCTAAGACTATTCAGCAAGAAATACGAAAGGTTTATCTCATTTTCTTCAAGAAAATTCATTAGCAGACGAAAATGATAGAAAACATACATCCAAACCTTCCTTCACAGGTAAAAAATTTTTGGATTATTACAAGTAGGTTCCTCCACTTTCCTTTCAATGTTTTGCTTGGGATGCCCTTCTTGAAAATGGTGGTGTCCATGCTTGGTTTCTTTAGGAAAACCTTCTAGTCTCCTATTTCAATACCTCTGTTCTTGAACTGTTTCTCTCCAATCCGCTATAGTCCAATGGCTTCGGCTATAAATGACTTTGTCACTGCGAATTTTATGTCCCCTATCTTCACTTCGACTCCATCAAAGGCCCTGGCGAAGGATTTGGTCACTTCTCTATGGAAGCCATCAAATTTCTCTACAAATTCTAGCCACTCCGCTTTCTGCAATAATTATTTTGTCTATGGATACCCCTCCCAAAATTTCTTCCCTGTTCACTCTGTTTTGACTATCACTCCCATGGCAAAGAAGCTTTGTTTCAAAGCTGTTTTGTTTGACAGGGTAGGATGGTTTGATAGGGTTTTTAGAGTAGAAAGGCCGAGAGTGTGAGTGATGGAATAATGAGAGCCTAGGTAGTGAGGGTATAAGGGAATGAGGTAAAATCTATCCATTAAGATCATTCATGTGTATGTTTTGGGTGACCAATTCAATGGATTAGAATATGAGTTATGATGACAAGGAGTGCATGGCAGATTATGCAAGATTTGAAATGACATGACCAACTCTTTGCAATAATGATTTTGATTTTTCGGTAGTACTATGTCCTATAGTTCATATATGTAATGTTTTGATCCCTATTATTAAATTAAAGAAGTGCATACCTTTGAATTATTTTCTTGCTAACCTTTGGTTGCCGTTTTATGTAGTCTTCAGGTACTTTGTAGTGGAGGGAGTCAATCATTCCTTCAATAGTATGATCAGAGGTGTCTGTCAAATTGGTTGCAGAAAGTCACCAGAGCTGCAAAAAATCAATAATTTTGTAGCTATTTATTATTTTTGAAAAGAAAGGGATAAAAGAATATGGAATTCTAGAAAATGGGATATAAAGACAATTTAAGATGCCAAGAATTCTTGGTTTTCATCTTGAATTTTCTGCATAAGCATGCCAACAATTGTTGGTTTTCATGTTTATACATATTTATTATTATTATTTTATTATATACGAAAAAGAAAATTTTAAGGTGGACAAGGAGAAGAATTCTTCTTAACCAACTTCAAATTAGAGTTGTCCTAGAAAATCTTTACAAATTCCTCCTTTGTCATTGGCTTATGATATATCCTGAGTCAATGTCCATCCAATAAAAGAGGAACTTTTTCTTCATCAATAGTCCTAATTCTGATTGCTCCATTATAAAAAAAAAAAAAAAAAAATCAATCTCCTACGGCCCAAGCCAGTGAGTTTGAAACTTTCCTTGGAATTTTTTGAACTTTGAATCAAAGAGTAATGCCCAGTTTCTTGGCTCAAATTTTCTTTCTTTGATGTATTTATCATGCCATCTGGATCTCTGTTTCTAGACTAAACTAGTCTTTTAGATAACATCTTGCCTTATTTCATCAAGCTCATTGAGTTGTCCCATTCTTTGCTTTTGTGCTTCTGATAAGTCAAGTCCCAACTTGACTGTTGTCTTGTAAGTCTGAATTTGGAATTCAATTGGAAATAGGAACTACTTCCCATAAAGAAGCTCATAGGGAGTATGTCTTGTAGTGCTTCTCCATGTGGTATGGTAGGCCCATAAAGCTTCTGGAAGCTTTTTGCCTCAGTCCCTTCTGTGCAAGTGAATTGTCTTGGTGAACATTGCTTCAATCACTTTGTTGGTAGACTCTACTTGTCCATTTACTTGTGGATGGTATGGAGTAGACTTCTAATGCTTGATTTTATATTCTTCCACTATATTTTGCACTACTTTGGATGTAAATTTCTTTCCTTGATCTATTACAATTTCTCTTGGGACACCAAAAAAAGTAAAAATATCCTAAAAAAGAAATGAAACTACAACATTTTCAGTAGCAAAAGAAAGTGCTTTAGCTTGTACCCATTTAGTAACAAAATCTGTGCATACAAGAATACATAAATTTTTTTTGTTTTGAAGATGGATTAATTGGTCCAACAAAATCCAAAGCCAATGGTTCGATAAGTGCCTGAGGCTGTAGTGGCATTTCGTTTGAAGGAACATGTTTTCCCATTCTTTGACAACTATCACACATCTTGACATATTCCTTGGCATCCTTAAAAAGGGAAAGCCAATAATATCCTAAGAGAAGACTTTATAAGCAGTTCTTTTGTCAGCAAAATGACCCCCATATGGTTCATCATGGCATGATTTAAGTATTCCAGGTATTTCATCTTCTCTTACACACCTTCAGATGACGAGATCTAGTCCTGTCTTGTATAATTATTCATTTATCCATGAATAAGATGTTCTTGTTTGGATTATTCTTTTCTTTTCTCTAGGAAACAAATAGGAGGGTAGATTTCCTGAAACTAAATAATTGGCAATATCTGCAAACCAAGGTGATTTTGTAGACACTGCAAAAAGATATTCATCAGGAAACTTATCCTCTATAGGTGTATCATTGTTATCATTTTGAATTCTAGATAAAAAGTCAGAAATTGTGCTTTGTTTTCCAGGTCGGTCCAGAATGGTGATATTTAATTCTTGTAATAATAATAGCCATCTTGTTACTCTACCATTAGTAACTGGTTTATTCATTAAATATCTAATGGCAGAATGGTCTATATGAATGAAAGTTTCATAGCCAGTAATGTAATGTCTAAATTTATTAATGGTATGAATGACAATTAAAAAATCCTTTTCAGTTACAGTATAATTTAGCTCTGTAGGAGTTAAATTTTTACTGGTATAATAAATGACATAAGGAGTGAGGTATGTTTGTCCTAACACAGTTCCTAGAGCTGTGTTTGAAGCATCAGTTGATATATGAAAAGGAAATTTCCAATTAGGTCCTTTTAAGATGGGTGCTTTAGAGATCTTCTTTTTCAAAGTTTCAAAAGCCTTTTCACAATGACAGTTCCAACTAAATTCACAATCTTTGGTGAGTAATTTGAAGAGTGGAGATGCAATCTTTGTGAAGTTTTCTATGAATCTTCTATAATATCTAGTAAAACCAAGAAAACTCCTAACATCTGATTGACAACTTGGGATTGATAATTTGGAAACAATTTCTACTTTAGATGAGTCTACCTTAATTCCATTTCCTAAAATATGGTGACTTAAAAAAATTCCTTCATTAAACATCATAAAAAAAATTTCATGACTTAATGAAAGATTTTCTTCCTTACATCTTATGAGAACTTTTTCTAAATTTTCAAGTGCTTCTTCAAAAGGATTTCCATAAACTGTAAAATCATCCATATACATTTCCACACAATTATGAATAAGATCAGAGAAAATTCCTAGTACTGCTCTTTGAAATGTTGTTGTAGCATTGCATTATCCGAAAGGAAGTACTTGGTAAGAATAATTCCCCCATGGACAGGTGAATGTGGTTTTGTCTTGATCTTCAGGTGCTACCTGAATCTGATTATACCCACTAAAACCATCCAAAAATGAGAAATATTTTTTTCTTGCTAATGTATCTAAAACTTGATCTATGAAAGGAAGTGGAAAGTGGTCTTTCAAAGTTGCTTTATTCAATTCCATGTAGTCAATGCATACTCTCCATTTTCCATTTTTCTTAGGAATGATTACTAGGGGTGAAACCCATTGACTGTCTGATATTGGATAGATGAAATTTACATTTAACAGTTTCTGCAATTCCTCTTTAACAATTTCTTTTAAGTTTGGATTCATTCTTTTTTGTGGTTGTCAAACTGGTCTAGCATTTTATTCAATATAGATATGATGCATGCAGGTTTTAGGATCAATTCCATTCATATCAGTGTATTCCCATGCATATGCAGAAGAGTGTTTTTGCAATATTTCTACCAGGTTCTTTTCTGTAATTATTCCAGGTTTTCATTGATGTTCAAGATTTATAAATTAATTAATGATATATAAAAATGTAGAATATCAAAACTTTAAAATATCAACCTTCTTCTTTAACTATGCAAAAAAATAAAAACCTCACTACAAAAATTAAAATGAAAATAAAAATAAGAAAATATGAAGAAGAAGACCACTTCAAAAATTGTTAAATTTAGAAAATAATTATTTACATTTAATACATTAGAAAATTTAAAGTAAAAGAATAGATCTTTTAAAAATAGGGCCTGATGCAAAATCACTAACATTCTAAAAACTAATGTACATAAAAAAATTTAAGTGTCAAAAACTATGCTAAAAAAATATATGTGTATTTTGCATCACCACTTTTCAAAATTGGGTCACTTTTTTGCTACCTCTACGAAACGGGAAATCGTATTAGTTCCTGTTTCAAAGTTTACATTGTTGAAGCCCCGATGAAATCTCCATTGTCTCTTTCCTTCATGAATTTCCCTGATAGCATAAAATGTATCATAAAATTCCATAGGGCAGGTATGTGGATTTCGTGGATTACAAACCAGATCCATTGGAAGGGGTTAATGTATGGAGGGATCTAGATATCATGCGAATTCACTTACCCTCCTCAACCCTTGTCACATTTGGCTTACCATCAGAGGGATGACTTGACACCATGAGAATTTTTTCGATGAGGCATTCGGGGTTGGTCCCATTGTTGTTAGATGTTAGGTAACTTTCTCCTATTCCAAGGCGACCTATTCCTCCACTTCCACCCTACAGAGCCTACCTGTCCCTCACTTCTCAATGTACACCCCCTTAGGTTGATTTCCCCTCATCGCATTTCCTACTAGAATCCTATCATTTTTTTTCTTAGACTATTATGGTGTAGTAGTCTACTAACTACTTATCAAAAAATGCATTATTTCCTCTTCTTCTGATTTCCGAAACGGTACCCTTACACTGGAAATGCTCAATGGAGGCAATTATTCTTAAGAGAAGGTTGACCCTATTATTTCTCCAATTGGGCCACCTAAGAAATATTCTTCGAAATGCATCAAATGTCTCCATGAGGAATTATCTCTGGTCTTGGGAAAGGAAATTCAGTTAAACAATATACATGAAATGGAAGACAAGGTGTTGGTATTTCATTTCATTAGCCAAATAATGTCCATGGTGGTTCTGCGCAGATGGAAAAAACTAATTCTCAAACCCTTATTCAGGTACTCACCTCATTGCATGCTTTTCGCAAAGGGATGGTTGGGCTGGTAGGCGTCGAGCACATAGGATGTTGGGAACATCTTGGCTCAAAAATGGAGTTGGGGTTCTCAGACCCTCCTACTAAATAAATGGACCATTAGTTTCAATGTCTAGGAAAAAAAAGGATTTTGTTCCTATCTGGATTTGTCTCCCGGCTCTTCCACCAATATTCTGGTATAAAAGCATTTTTTGGGAGGTTGGGAATTGTTTGGTTTTGTTCTATGAAGTTGACTTTCCTTCAAAGAAACTAGTGGAATGGTGATTTCCCATATTCTAGTTGGTCTAAATTTGTCCTTGGGGTGGGCCCTGAGTCCATTTCTACCAATGCGAGTTCAATTACTCATAGGTAGAACATAGACTATGAGGTAATAATACCTTTTAAAAGCTCTCGCTACCATGCCTTGGGAACCTAAGTTGGGATTATGAATTTGGAAAATGGAATGGGAAAAAATGGGTTTGTAAGAGTGAATTCTACTTAGGCACTTTTCCTCCCTCTCCTACAAAATATCTTGTTGATACTTGGGATACTCACAAGGAAGATCTAAGAACTAGATTTCCTCCATCAAATGAGGAAATCCCCACAAGCATGGCTCTTGTTAATATTCCACCTTCTTCAAACTATCCCCAGGTTCTAGCACACCAATCAATGGAGGTCGAAACATATCAAGTTTTGACAAAATATTCCCTCTTTTTTGATACTCTTCCTAATTTAGGTATGGGTTCTTCCACTCCCCCTCATTTCTACTTTTCAGGAAGAAGATCAGTTGCGGTATTTTGTGTATTCTCTTAAGGTATCAAATTCAGTTTCTCATTCTATCCCTTTCATATGATTCTCTAGGATCTCCTCACCCATTCCCCCTTCTTATCCTTTCCCTCTACGCTCCCTAACATCCCTTCTCCTTCTCTCATCGGGGACCTCACATTTCTCCCTCCTCTCCCGAATTCTCACCATCCCTCCTCATCCCTTCCCTTTCCCCATGCTGCAACAATTTATGATCTTTGGGTTGTTATTATCCCCCCCCTGCCATGTTTATCCCTCCCCCTCTAGGATTTTCAAGGACCCCTCTGTTTCATCCTTGGTTAGGGGCCATAAATCATTCCTTTCAATATCCTGACACAAGGCAAATTTTGAGATCCAATTTGGGAAACAAACCTCAATCAAAGGGTGATTAGAGCTACAGGTCATCCTAAAGGTTCCTTATGAAATATACTTCTCTTAATTGTAGGGGTTTGTTCATCCCCTCTAAAAAACTGGCCCTGAAGAGACTCTATGAATGTTCCCCCCATGCCATTTTTATTTAAGACACCATGTTGGATGGAGATAAGGTCACCGATGTTTTGCTTTCAATCCTCCCAAATTGGTACTTTTTGACAATCTGTGTGGTCTAAAATGTGGATGCAAATTAGAGTTTAATTTAATGTCAACCCGGGAAGGTAAACTTAAAAGTGCTTATCTAAAATATATAGATCTAGAAAGATTCCTAATAACTAATCAAGCCTAGATCTAATAATTGTTTGAGATCTATGATTCTCTTACAAGAATACTTTCTACAAGATCTCTTCCAACATTAGAACATCTAATAAGAAATTAACAGTTGAAATGATATAAACCTAGATCTAATAATTGTCTGAGATCTTACAATTCTCTTACAAGAACACCTTCAAATAAGATCCTTCCAATATTAGAACATTCAAGAAAACCTGAAAGCTGAAATCAAACAAAAAAAACATAAAGTAAATTATAAACAAATAAGCATGCAAGTGAGGCCATGGGGGCCCTCCATACCTCCACAAGCACACCACTTCAATGGAGACTCAGGTGTAGAAGAAAAAGTGAAGTATGATCCTTTATTTCAAAATTCTAAGATTACAAAAACTTCCAGATTACAAATGGAGGAGATTGTACTCCTATTTATACAATGGGATGAGTAACAAACTCATAATGATCATCCACTAATCTACTTTCCCATTATTACAAAATATGATCCCACAAATCTCTCAAGTATTTTTAACTACTTTCCCATTATTACAAAATATGATCCCTTTGAATCCTCCATAAATCTCTCACATATCTTGGATAAGATATGCCAACCAAATCCTCCATGATCTTCTCCTTAGGAATTGGATAAGATATGCCAACCAAATCCTCCATGCTTTTCTCCTTAGGAATTGGATAAGATATGCCAACCAAGTCCTCCATGCTTTTCTCCTTAAGAATAGGCTTGCATAATTATCTCCTTAATATGGTGGAGGAGATATGGATAAGTCTCTTGGAATTAATTCTTCACATATTTCCTACACATCACAA
>APFE030220985.1:11754-23096 GCA_000404065.3 Pinus taeda
GGATGATTTACACTACTTTTCTTTTTCAATGAATTCCCTAGCTAAGAGAGTTGGAAGATGCAAACTTGATAAAAGCAACTTTCTTAATAGACAATCAAAGAAACAATCTCTTTATCTTTCCCAAGCATACAACACATGACCACTCATTACTTGCACGAAAATTCCTTTTTCTTTCAAAATACTTCAAATGCTACTTAAAACAAACTTTGCAAAGGAGATGTTTTTGTATTTTCCTATTTAACAAAACATATAAAACTATTTTAACAAAAGCAATTTCAAAATTTATAAAATCCTATGAAACACTCACTCAAAAGAAAATCAAAAGGAAATTTACCTAAAAACAAATCTAAAGAGGCAAAAGCCTACTAAGATGATTCCAGGTTGTTTTACTCAGTAACAATCAAACCAAGGACCAGCTCATGCAGAATCATAAACCAGTCAAAAATAAAAATCAAACTCTTTTTTTCTTTTCTTAAAAATGAAATTCACAACTTCAATCAACAAGCTTCTTCGAAATTCCGCAAAGAGACAACACAAAGGTAGGTTGCTCACACAGGTAGACTTTACGACAGGTCTAACTCCTAAGAAGACTGACAAAACCAGAGAGATCCAAGGTTTCACAACTTCTAAAGTCAAAGTCACTACAGGACCGATGCAAAAATCAAACCCTAAGGCTAGAACTTCTATGAATTTCACTAAAACTCTTGACGCTAACGAAACAAGTTCAGGTGAAGATATCTAACAGATAACCAGTGGATCTGGGTAGTAAAAACTAATGAAAGACAAAATCTAAGGGAAAAAATGGAAAAAATGGAAATTTTCTCAATTTTTGACAAGGTACGCAGGCAGCCTGTTTGCACAGGTGCGTGCACGCTCTGTGTCCAAAGATGCAGTGCATACAAGTACGCACTGTGCTTAACTCAGAGGGTGCGTACTACTGAAAATCAAGAAAAACTAAAAACTAACTTAACTCTAAGCTAGCCCACCCAAATACACAGTCAAGCAGCCAAAAACCAAAAAATAAATGACTCTTTTCAGATCAAAGTGTCACACAAAGGAAAAATCATTTACATTAATGGAGTCCCCAGCGGAGTCACCAATTTGTCATGCGGAAAGAGTTAATCTTGCGGACAAAACCAACCTCCCTAGAAGCCTAAGAATTTCTAGTGATAAACAAGACAATTAAGAGCAATCCTTCTCTAAACATGCATTTACCATACAAGAAATCAAGTGTTTAGATCCTACCTGTAGTCCAACGTTGTTGTAGTAGTCCAACCTCGTTGATCTGGATGAGCTCCTCCTTCACTTCGAAACGTGCATTCACTAACAATCAAACGATTAAATAGCACTTGAATATCTCATAAAATAAAACATATTCAACATACAGACCAAGGAGTATATGAAACAACTCATTGATAATAAATTGTTGAGAAGAATGGACTTATTTGTATTAATAGGAAACAAAAGAAACCATTACAACCTGAGCCTTGGTGTTGTGCAAGTTCCTCCTAGGGTCCAGCAAGAGTTTTCCTTTACTTTGATAAGATCACCCACTTCCAAATGAAACAAGAAAGGATGGGAATCTCTCCTCACAAGCTTCTACAAGGAAGTCCTAATTCCAACAACATCTACCCTTCGGAATGTTCAGCTTTCAACCTCCCCTCCTCTGGCCCAATGTTTGTATTTATACTGTTCTAGAGGAAGTTAATCAGGTGCACCATCAATGGGATAAGGCCCTCTTTTGGATGGGGTAGCTCCTCTCTTGATGGGATAAGTTCCTCTTTCATAAGGATACATGAACCATCTGGAGGCGTTCAATACACATCAAACAAGCTTCTAGAATGCTCTAGAAATGATCACAAGTAAATTTTTTAAGATGAAACTTGCACATTTTGACCTTTACAGGAGTACGCACCCATCCCTTGATATACAGAGCGTACAAGTACGCAGGTATTATGAACTTGGGATGTTCACACGCAGATAAGGTAGAGAGAAACTGCGTACCCAGAGATAAACATGTTTTTTAATGAATTTCTCTCTTTCTTGAAGTTTGACATGGAGAGCAAAGGTATGAGGCTTGACAAGGAGGATAGTATGACTTTTGATGGAGCCATACTAACTTCAAATAGTCATGGTGACAAATTTTAGTGTAAACACCCCCCCCCCCCCCTCAGTATTTTCCCCAACAATTGTATTAGAGCAAGTCCTTTGGTAGAATCTTGATCGCTTGTAGGATAACCTTCAAGACAATGGGAAAGAAGAAAAAGAAGAAAGCACCTCAAAAGAAGAAGATGCCTCAAAGAGACAATGGCAATATTAGAGACAATTGACTATTAGGTGGAAGCAAATATTCAGATTCAAAATCATCCCTGAATGAAGATGAAAAAGAAAACAAATTATTAGGTAGTATTTTTTGGTCCTCTACTGATACCTTTCTCTCTTCATGCAATATTGAAGATAATGAATGTGGCAGTGAAACAACTGAATTTTCTATTATGGGTGAAAGTGAAAGAAATCTAATTGAAGTGGAAGTTAAAAGGCTCATAGATAAAATTAAAGATTGAAAAGATCTACTTTGTCAAAGGGAATGTACCTACAAAGAAGAGGTTACCATGTTAAAAACTGAGTTGGAGGAAGGAAACAAAGTACGAAAGCAGTACAAGGGAAAGGAAGATGAATGTCAAAGGGTGTATAATGAAGTGAAATCATTGAAAAATCAAGTGAATGAAAATGATACAACAACCAAGGAAATTAAATAAAGAACGAGATACTTTAAAGGTCTTGAAGTTGAGGTTGTCTGTCTAAAAGAATATCTTGAGAAATAAAATAAGAAGAATGAGGAACTACTTCAAGGTTTTGAAGAACAAGAAAATGAGATTGTCAAATTAAAACAACAAGTGGAAGAAGGAAGAAAAGTTGAAGAAATAATGAAGAAGCAATATCTAGAAAAGGAAAAGCAATATCAAGTTGAGGTAAATATCCTAAAAGGTAAATTAGAATAAAAGGATAAACTCTTACGTTTTCAAAATATTACTAAGATTTTGGATAATATTCTTAGTAGTCAAAGGTCTCCTACCATCAAATATGGTCTTGGTCTCCTACCCTCTTGTCATCAACTTTCCCTTCAATTCCTTACATTTTTTGGATACCTACTAAAATATCCTTTAGAAATGGTCTTTGTAAAATATTAATCTTCCAACGAAGAAAGTGACAAGGACAAAGAACAAAAGTTCATTGATAATATCCAAATGATTCACCAAATATTGCAGGAAAACATGGAGAAATGTTAGGCTCAAAACAAGGCTCGACATGACAAACATTGAGTTGATCATGGGTTCCAAGTTAGAGATAGCATTCAGCTCCATATCAACAAGGATAGAATTAAGGGGGAAAGGTTCCTTTAGTGGATGACTTTGAACTAGAGTACTTGGACAAACTACTTGAAGACATAATTGTTGACAAGAGGACCCAGGCTTGATGGTGGGGAGACGTGGAGTAACTTTGTGTTGGTTTCAAAGGGATGCATCCAAGTAAGGCTCATTGGAAAAATAATGAAAATGTGAGGGAGGAATTCCCTCACTTTCCGGTTGGTTGAAGTTTCTTTTGGATTTTGAAAAGCTCATTAGTGGGGAGAAATGATCCAAAAGGATCCTAAAATTCCAAAGTTTTAAAGTCCTCTAAACTTAGAAAAACCTATCTCAAATCAAAGATCTTCTCATCCTGAATCCAATGACATGAACAACACCTCAATCTGACACCATATGCAAAAGTTATGGCCCGTTGAAGTTTTTAATAGAAAACAAATTGCATGCAGGACTCACAGGTTGCCACATGGCAGCTGATATCAGTAGTATCTCAGCTAACGCCATCCATATGGGTGGAGATGTGGCAGTATGATAAAAAAAATATGGGGAATATATTTGTCCAATCCGAAGTTGTCACATCGTAGGACCAGATTGGTTGAATAAGGCCCAATCCAAGGTCACCACATGGCCCTATCATGTAGCACGACATGGTATCCCATGATTGGAAAATGAGCATAGGCTAGGCCAAATCTGGTGGGAAACTTAGTGTAAACTAAATTTAGTGGGTTCAACTATTTCTAGTGGTGGTGTTGGCGATTACAACTAAATTTAGCAAGCAGTTTGGAGGCTATTTGATGGAGGCTATAGTTTCCACAACTGTCAAACCTCCAGTCAAGTTGGTTGATAATTTTATCAAACATTTTGGGGATTTTTTTGGACGATTAACAACTTCAAATTGTGCAGTTTGTTTTACATATAACAAATATATAATGTTATGGGTCTGTTGGGGTTCAACCTCACGACCTGCACCTGGCCAATGGCCCCACAAGGACCCTCCTACCAATGTTCCAAGTGGAACTCTGTTGAAATTAACACCTTCAAAGTATTATTTAAGGACTCATTTCCAAGCTCAAAAAGGAGGAACACATGACCAATCATGGGAGGCTAAAGGAAACCTAGAATTTTCAGAACCATGTGCTGAACACATTTTTCAGAAGGGATTTGTAGGGTAATATTCTATAGGAATATTCCAAGAATATTCTTGTATGGAATCTTATAGGGAATATTTAAATTCCCTAGAGCCCTAGAGGTTATAATAACTGAAACAAATCAACGTCATACTCAAATTATGAATACAATGTTGCAGTCTGTTTTTTTATGTGAGTAATAAATTTTGAGACTGTTCCCTGAATTGGAGGTATAAGGTGTAATTTTTCCATGTAAGCATTTTGATTTTGCTGAAATTAATGCAATAGGCATCCCCACTTTGAGTAGGGCCCAAAGATGTAGTCCACATTAGATGAAATCCATTATCAAGTTGTGTGTGCTCTTGTTTTTATGGTTTCTTTTGTTTTTCCTCTTCTTTAATGTGTATGCACCTATGGTTTTAATGCTATTTTTACATGAAATTTTGATACATCTATGAAATAAAACGACTTGGATAAAATGGAGTAGCTATGAAAGGATAGATTTGGAAGGATTGCATGGCCAAAGAATATGAATCAATTATGAAGAATGATGTATGGGATATTGTTTTGAGACCTAAAGGAAAGTGTTTTGCAACACATAGAAGCATTGAGAAGTACAAAATGTATGTAAGGACAACATTTCTTAATTGTATGCTACAAGAAGAACTACATGTTGAGAAGCTTGATGGATTATATGTATAGGACATGAAGACTCACATTTGTATATTGAATAAAGAATTATGTGGTTTGAAGGAAGTTCTCTGAGCTTGGTATGCTCAAATTGACAGTTACTTCGTGAATCTTGGATTCACAAGAAGCAATGTTGATATTAACCCCTACTTCAAACTAGTCCAACGTATGCCTTTTGTTTTGGTTTTATATATTGATGATGTATTCTTCATAGGTATTGAACCTCCGATGGTCAAGTGTAAGGAGATGGCCTTTGAGTTTGAGATGAAATATCTTGGTTTGAGATACACTTCCAGAGATATGAAATTGCATGGATTCACTGATGATGATTAGGCTGTAAACATTATGTACAAAATACAATGTTAGCTACGACGAATATTGGTTGAGGAAGCTCTTTGGAGTGCTATTTGAGCATGTCTTCGATACGACAATTATATATTGTGACAACAAGAGTGGAATTTGATTAGTTGAAAATATTGTGTTTCGTGACAAGTCCAAGTGTCACATTGAGATTAGATATCAGTACATACATGACATGATGTAGAGAAGCGTTGGGAGACTCTGAATACATTATTTGATGAATATATTGTAGATATAGATCAACCTGGACTAACGGATTTGACCTCCTAGGTAAGGGTCTGCTATCGGGAAAACTAGTGTCCATTCAGAGATGTCAATCCCACTAAGACGGGTAGCTATCTTAGAAACAAACAAACTAAAGTCACTTGTGTTTTCCTTTTTTAGAGATAGATGAGATGGAAGCAGAGAGTACCAATATCAGTCTTTAACTTGGCTCCTTGCTTATTTCCTCTCCCCTTTCATAGATCTTTTCCACTCCTTTCTCACTTGTCCCACTTCAAAGAACACCTGTAGAGTCAAAGCAGCATAATACCATTAAAGCATAGAGATCTATAACCATCAACAATATAGGATTAGATATATATTAACCATACAAATTCATATATCAATACAATCAGAGATATACAAGAATATGGAGGAAAACTAAAATAACTTTATTGATAGAAGTAGTAGAAGAGAGGATTACAACCCATTGATCTGACTCAATGCCATCCTCCTAGCATGAAAGCCCTTCTTCACCTCATGAAAAGCTAA
This sequence comes from Pinus taeda, assembly GCA_000404065.3. Taxonomy (NCBI): domain Eukaryota; kingdom Viridiplantae; phylum Streptophyta; class Pinopsida; order Pinales; family Pinaceae; genus Pinus; species Pinus taeda. The sequence continues at coordinate 18,050 of APFE030220985.1, forward strand.
ATCACCTAAAACTATGATGTTACACAGAGAAACCAATAGCACTTCCTTGCAAGATACAAAGTTCTAGCCTCTGGATCTCTAGGATTAGGGATCCATATATAGATGTTTGCAGGTGGGTGAGTCAACTTCTGGCATTTTGATTATTGTCATTTCTCTGATAGTTCTTGGTTCCACTTGTAGATTTCATGATCTCTTACTCATCGCTAGGTGAATTTAGAGAGTCAAGTGTCACAGGAGAAGTTTGTGGAAGATTCCATGACCATCCACCTTGCAAATTGTCTCTACCATTTGTCTATTGTCACCCATCGCACCCTATAGAAGGGCTTTTTAGTATGCATCACACCCCCCATGTGCATTAGGTGAGATGCATCGTACCCTGACCATGGACCAGGTGAGATGGTCCATTTTTGACCAGTTCTGAGTAGTTTTACATGGAGGACTTCTGGGAGATGATGTAATCAGCTGACCTTGTTCCTTTAGGTTATGAAACAACACTTTTAGGGTCTTAGAAGCCCTTGATTTATGGACGTATGAGATTGGGTTTGTAGTGCCCAAATATGTCTATAAAAGTTTCCCCTAAAGCATGAGGTTGTAAATCTTCTGATGTTGGGTGAAATGCTTTATCATGAGGATCCAAGGTTTTTTTAACTGGAAGGTGACCTGTAATAAGATACAATACAATACATTATCTTCATAATATTTCCATGATTTAGCTGAGGTGGGCATTCCCATGCTCTACTTTATAAATTCATTTTCATGTACATTGGACAAACAACCATCTATATGACAGACTAATTATTCTGGTAGAGCCATCATCCCTTAGCTTGGATGATTATCTGTGCAGCTATGATGTACATTTGATGTCTTTATTTTCCTGAATATATCGCAGCATGGATGGATGAAATTAGATCCGAGGTCTTCAAACTCATTCAATCTTCGCCCGAAGTACAATTAAATCCATGTGAAAGGATGTTCTGACATCGAACATGGAAATACATCACCTGATTACCAGCCAATGATGTAAGCCGTTAACATGCGCGAGAGGAATCACCGATAATGATGATAATACTCAAGTTACGACACTACAATTGACGTGGTGTTAATACATGAGTCAATGTCAAAAACCACGCAAAATCTTCTGGTGGAAGGCCATTGATGTAAACCTGTCACCGGAAGTGAGAAACTTGCCATTAAGGCATGTAAGCTTCAAAGTACTGAAAGGGTTATTCCTGAGTCAACCTCTTGGATAATGAGCTGATGTCGACAAGAATTGAACCATCGTAGGAGGGCCTTAATGAATCCCACATGTATGACACGGAACGGAGAAAATGATTTTGTGAAGGTGAAAACAATATGATGATACAAGGTTCAGGGTGGCGGTCATGAAAGAATGAAGTGTGAAGGTATTGTAAGAGATGAGATGTAAGCTGGGTTGGTGAATTCTCAGAGCAACTTCTCTTGAACATATCCATGACACTGAAATGGATTAGTAGTGTTAACCCCAAAAATGGATGGCACGGAGGACCAGTGATGATATGATCGGTGAACGAAATAACCCAACTCGACTCAATCATGGTGATGGAGTGAAAGTGTCATGTTCAAGAGCAACCTGCTACCAATAAAGTTTCCTCAAGTTTTCTTCCGAATTTTTCCCTAGTCATTGCTGACCAGTACCTCTTTATTTTTGTCAAGCTTGAGGAGGATAACATATGCTTGTTCTATAATTTTCCCTTCGGGAAAACTCGTCCTTATGTTTTAATGAGCCTAGAGATAGTGAAACTCTCTCTTGTCTGCATGGACAAGTTTGTCGCTATTGTTTTAATGAGTTTAATGACAAAGATAAATCAGTCCTTTTCAATTTTAGAGAGTCTGAAAAGAGATTGAAAGGAAACTCCAGTAATCCTTTTTCGTAGCATAATCCCTTAAGTCCAAAAAAGTATAAAATAATATGAAAGGGATGACTTTTCGATAGTTTTAACGAGTTGAGCAAGACAAGTGCTTTATATTTTTGTGTAATGATCCCTCATGTCCAAAAAGATTAAAATATAGAGGAGGGATGGCACTTCTGATTGATTTAACGACTTGGCGAGGCAAATTGCTCAGAAACGTTTTCATATTTTATGAGTGAGATAAAAAGAGCTTAAAGGAGACTCATCTTTGAGGAACGAGTGATATTTTCGGGTGGTGGCTGGTTCCAGGTAAGGTTTGGAATTTTTCAATCACGACAGTGTAAAGAATATGGATAATAGAATCACTCATCGCAGCGATTCCTCAAGAGGGGTAAATAATCAAATGGAGGCGTATGATAGGCTAGAAAGAGTGGAGGTGATGGTAAGAACACGACTAAGCCTGAAAAGCTAATGATTATGCGATCACAATGGTTATTTGCCGATGGATAGGTTCATTTTTTAATGATCTTAAACTCTGGGGGAACATTTGCTCATCGCTAGGTTTATTTTTTAACGAGCTTGAACTTCACATAAAACTACTCGTGTTAGTCGTATAATAAGGATGTCTCATCGATAGGTTTATTGTTTTAGGGAGCTTGCCCCATTCAAAACTTTCCTCCAAAGCCTTTCATTATACAAGCTAGGAATGACCAACCTACGAGTTTAAAGGGTTAAGAACCTAAAAACTAAGAAAATAAATCGTCACTTTTCAATTGCATGCAAAAATGTTTGAATGCCCCCAGGTATAATGAAGTAGAGTTTCCAGGTCACCATACAGAAGTTCTTGCATTAGCAAGATTGTTCCACCAGTGTAGCAGACAAAACACTTCCTTGGCTCTATCCATTAAAATGGATGAAGGTGATTCCATTTCCAATCACCTAATCTTTGATGATGGAATCCTATTCTAGTCCAATCCCATTTTCCTAAATTGACGGGTGTGTCAAACTAGTCATATTCCTATGCAGAAACCTACCTTATAACTGGGGTTTTCCTGCCAAAGCAAACCACCACGCATGCCTCCTAGGTTTAGCCACATTCACCGAGTCACTTGCATTCATCATGTGGACTGACTAGAGATTGATGAGACATTCCTTGTGAAAAAAGACTAGTTAGGGATGGCACTTGACTATTAGCTATGTGTGAACCAGGGAATGAAAGCTGGTTTATGAGCTGGACCACTCTGCCTTCATGCGGAAAACACATCACTCGAAAGAGTGAGGAAATAATAGCTCCCATGCTATAAATGTAGTCACACCCAAGGAGTAGATTGTAATCTAAAGGTCCTTGGACTACCATTACGTTCAGGTAGATGGTTTTCCTTCTCAAAGTTATAGGAAAACTTGGAAGGATCCCTAACGGTCAACTGGTTCCTTTGCTGAAGACTATCAGATTTTGAATCTTAGGAAGAAGTGATGGTGAACCAAGCGCTTTCCACGTAGTTGAGGAAATGATACTCAAAGAAGCCCCTTCATCTATGATAGTATCGACCATGACCATTCTGTAAACTTGTGCTATGATTTGGAATGGTACATTAGATGGTAGACGGGCTCTCCCTAGTAGATTCCAATCGAAAGAAACGAGTAGGTTGCTTGGAGGAGGGATCGAGTAAATGGCCGGGTAAACCTCTGATGAACTTCCTTCCTGCAGTAAAGGAATGGGTAGATTGCCCCCATGTTCATCACATTCTATGTTGACAAAAAGAATTTGAACAGTGTCGTTCTCATTCTCTTTGGTGACTGTATCGTCTGAAGGTAGACCTTCTGAACACAAGATTGGGTCGACTACCATCTTGACCTATTGAATTTGATCTTGTGTGGACTCAGAGGGTTTATCTTCAATGATAGATGCTTCAACCGACCAAAAAGGTGTGTCACTCAGATTTTCAACTAGTGATGGACTCGGCAAGAGTTTCTTGTATCCAGGAGGAAAACGTAGCGGTGAAGCAAGAAGGTTATCCAAGACTCTTTTAGCTTTCTCTAGGAAGGGACAACAGTGGATGGCATGCTCGCCTTCACATAGTCTACAAGGAATTTTAGATCTTCCTTTTTTTCCATTGACTTTGTTCTCACTAGTTCATGATGTACTTTCAACATGATCATCAGAGGTTGAGGACACCGAATTGTGCAAGTGGGGAGAATAGTCCCTTAAGATCCATGGGATGCAAGGAAAATCTATATGATAATGGTCTCCCTTGTAAATGACGCATGGATATTTAGGTTTGGATGGTGCAATGTGTGGATTTTCGCCCAACAATGCATGGTTGCCCCCTTTTGTCGTTGGCCTCTTCTTCTTCTTCTCCTTCCCTTTCTTCTTCTTCTTAGTTACTTGGTTTTTAGTTTTACTAGCTTCACTAAGTGAAGAGGAGGAAGGAGAGGGAGAAACAAATGAAGTAGAAGGTTGGGGCGTAACTCTAATATCATATGGTCTCTGATTTGATTGTTTAGGAATCACGGTGCTTTGAATGACAGAGGTCGCTAAGAGCCATACTGGTAGGCCAATTGTTAGTCTTGGTAGGGACAATGTGGCCATATGAGCTGCACCAACATCTCCCCAAGAGGAGAAGGGACTAGGATTCCCTCCAAGGCAAAATACTTGGTTGGTGGAGTCCATTATATCAACCTAAGACCAAGGAGGGAATAGTGATGTTATTCCGATTAACATAAATTTTATGATGCTTTGACACAACTTGCTTTTTCAATTTTTAAGAGTCGAGAAAAAGCTAAAGATGACTCTAGTCACCTTCGATTTTTAATGAGCCTAAAGTGAGAGGTGCTCAGATGGACCTTTTTTTTTAATGAGTTTGAAAAGGAATGAAAGTGACTACTCTGGAAATCTAGACAGAGGGATTACCAAACCAATCATAAAACCGTAGAATACTTTTTACGGTACGACAATCAATCTTCCCGAATGTTGTGTTCAGTGCATTGCGATCAATAGGGCGGTAGAAATGGATTCCTAAGGATAAAGGGTATAGCCTATTATGGTCTCCCAATATATACTTGACGGTACATGGGAGCACAAGTCTGTACTGGCACTTGTCGTCTCAAAGAGGAGGAATCACCCAACCTATGATGAAAGCGATAGTTACCAGGCTTTA
>APFE030220985.1:30878-62746 GCA_000404065.3 Pinus taeda
TGCTGCAATACAATCATCAACTTATACTTGCATCATAAATCTCTAAATCACCCAATACTGAATCACTGAAACCCTGTCATCAAAAACACAGAACACAAACCAGAGCCCAGAACTCTGCAACAACTACTAGAATCAACAACAATCTGAAACACCAAATCTCATAATGCATACGCTACTTGACTATATCAAAACCACGTGTATACGCGCTTTCACCAAAGACAACCCGCGTACAGATCTAAAGATAATTACTTATACCTTCCTTGTCATATCCGACGGAGCCAAGCGTCACAAACCGGTAACCAACAATACTAGATCTTCCCACTTCGTCAGACATCCATTCCTTGCACTTACCTTTTGCCTAATGATCTTCTCCTTATATAGGTTAGGCTTCTCTCAATACCATGGTCCAAAACCATGTAGAACCAATACCTTGGACCCAATACTTGGGGTCGTCATTTCGAACCAAATACCATGGACCAAATACCACAGACCAAAACCATGGTTTCCGACATGTACATGCCTTTCCTTCTATGAACCTGCATGTGTACGTGTATGTGCCTTTTGCTCAGATAACCCGTGTATATACACACTTTCATCACGGTCAACCTGCGTATATCTCCCTCTTTACCTGCTACACTATGATCTGTCCTCTGAGTGAGTTTCCATCACCTGTATCATACCTCTGAGTGAGTTTCCATCAAGGACAACACTTGAATCATAATGCCAACAAAAAATAGAGAAAATGCAGACAACTCTGATACAACTAATCTGGATTTATGTAGAAATGAAATTAAATGTTTATTCAAAGCAAAAACATAGAGGTACAGTGAAACTGAACGTCAATTAATAAATATCAAATGTTGAAAATTGTTTACATGTAAAATGAAAGAAAACTAGATCGGGTTGTAGTAGCTTATATCTGAGAAGAGATGTGATGGTTACATGCCTTCTGAACTATTTACAATGAGAATTTAAGGCCTTTTTGTCATGAAGAAACAATTAGAAACACTAAACATCTAAAACAATAACCCTAGGAGATGAAGTGTTAAAAACTTGTGGGCCCAGATGGGGTTAGTTAGAACGTCAACTTCCCAAGGTCATATCTTTGGTATATGATATTCATTTGGCGCGCAAGATATCCCATTAGAAAGGTATATTTGAGGACAAAAAATTTCAACTGCAAATGTCAGTCGTTAAGTCACTTTTGCTCATTTCCTAAAAAAATGGTGTTTAGGGTCTCAAAACCTCTCAAAAGTTCAAGACCCCAAAAACTATGAAAAATATAAAACTATTGAAATAAGAATTTGTGTTGAAAAATATAAAACTAATAGGAAACAATGTTGCAGATCCAAGTGGAATAGGTGGGTGGCCACTAATATCCACCTGAATCACAAATTCCTCTAAGCAATCATGTTCAAGAATATCAAGTTTCACACTCAAATGCTTGGAAATGACAATGATCAAGGGGGTTTTATCAAAGGGATTGATTGATTCTCTAGGTCTTTCTTGCCACTGAAGGAAATTGGACACTCCAATAGTCTTCTAGTCAATCTAATAGTTTTTTAACCCAATATTAATTGAAAATATGAGAATACACTATGACCTTCCCCATTTGTGAGAGTGAAAATTGGTGGTCATTCATAGTCTTCTACTCATCCTCTTAATCAATATGTTCCCAAACCATTGATCTAATCTAAGAAAAATGGGAAATGTATATAAATAACAATGGTTCTTGTTAGCCCAATGATAAATAAAAAAGTTTTCAAGGTGACTGGAGCCTTCTTCACTAAGAAAAGTGGTGAATGACACTCTTGGTGCCTTACTCAAATTTGCCAACTAGATTTTTCTTACAAACGATAAGTATCCTACCATAAATCACACTCATAAACACACTTGAGTCTATAAAACATAATGAGTAATATATTCTAATGATGCAACATTTAAATGAGATAGTAATATATTAGTGAATGTCACTATGATGATTTGCTAGTGAAATATTGTTATGATATCTAGTGAAATGCAATTATGATATCAAGTTTTTTATTATTATTAGTAAGAATTCGTATAACCATATTATTATTTATTTTTTGTAAGTTCAACATTAGTGAGGCTACATCATGGTCATTTCCAAGAATAATATCTGAATAGGGCGAGAAATTGAACCGGTGACTTAACATCTATGAGTGTCATAACAAAGCACCCGATCACCATTAATCCAAGACCCCATAAATTTTATAACCATATTATTATTATTATTTTTAATAAAATTCTTATTTACACGATTTTAGTAACACTACTTACTTAGAAATTACTTTTTTCTATATTATAATTTTATAAGAAATATTGGGATCATCTTATCCATCTATTCCCTTATCCCTTCTTCTATAGAGAACAGTCCCCCACATACACAAAAAAAACACAAATATTTCTCTTAGCAATAACAAAAATATAAAAATAAAATTCCCACTTTACAAGTCTCATCAAGACTCCCTTATTTTGAATATTATTTTTCCAACATTACACTAGATATTACTTTACACATTAAGAAGTTTCAAATCATATCCATCCCCCTCCTCTTTCAAAACCATCCGTTGAGATTTTAAAATGTTGCACACAAATAAAAGCACCCACTTATTTTACTTGCATGAAGAATATCGATATGTGATATTATTCTTTCCTTAAATTACACTATTATATAAATCACATTTTTCTCACAAATTTATTTTTCATATTTAAAAAATATTTTCTTTCCCAATAATGGAAAAGAGAGACCTACAAATTCACTAAGAAAACTTATATAAGCTCTCCTTTATTTTAAAATTTTAAAACTTATATTATTATATTACAAAAATTATTCCCTTAGTTCAACCTTGCCTTCAATCGTCTTAATAGAATATTTAGAACCAAAACTCAATTTTATTTTTTCTATTAATTTAATCATTTCCCTTTACATTAAACTCTTAACCACCTTACCTTCCATATGAAAGTAACCCTTTTGTGTTCCTTCTTTAAAACAACTACATATTCTTTTAATTCCTTACTTTAATTACTCTAGCTATAAATTTCCTACATTTTGCAAATCTCAGAAATTTGAAGACAAACTATATGCATTGTCACTTGGTTTATTCCAAGACATCCTCCTCAAATACAAAAAAAATTATTCCAACACATCCTCCTCAAAGACAATAAAATATAAATTGACATTTTTTTTTGTCTAGCCAAAGGAACTAAATTAATTCAATGGATCCACGTTGTTAAACTAGGAAGAGAAATATTTAAATGGAAAACATTGTAAGGTAGTGAAATACTTATAATGGATCCTCGCTATTGAATTAGGTAGCAAAACTAAAATAAAGCATGTTTTAGTAGTTCTCTAGTTAGATGAGTTAGATAGGTTGTGAATGTATGTGATTAGAGTCCAAAATTAAACATTCTCAACACCGCCAGATAACTTCTTCAAGTAAGAACTTATTCTTTAGAAATGGATTAAACAGGCTATGAATGCAAGTAATTAGAGTCTAGCAAGTTTTGAAATGAATTTGTGCTACTGCCTCACCTTAACTTGATGATGAAATTCGTAGTAGATCCCCTCGAACATTCTCCTCACTATATTTGAACAAATAGGATGACAACAAGACTGCATTTAATGTTGGGATACCTACGCTAACTAGAGATAGTTCACAACTACTTGCCATATTTTATTATTATTATTATTCTACGTGGTTTACTATTGCCAGAGATTAGTGGTGGCTACATCTATGATATATTTGTACCAATAATATCTATTTGAAATTATCATTTCCTATCGATTCAATCATAGAGCCTAACCTCGAGAGTGTCAAGAGAATTGAACCCGTGACCTCTCAATAGCATAGGTGCTTTAAAAATGGGGATTCAACCAATTGAGCTAACCCTCGAGACTAATTACTTGCCATATATCTAGTTGTGGACATCAATACATGCATGAATGCATGTATTGATGTCGGATGGAGGATGCATGCATGGCATACATGCAATTACTAGACCATGCAAAATTCCACTAATTATTAAGCCTTTGCATGGTGGGTATAGATTGCTCTCTTCCATGACCTTCCAAATGATGGATGACCTATGATGGTTCATGGTTAGAGTAGTATTTTCTCGTGAGTACAAAGTTGATAATATATGTATTGGTGAAGAGATTCAATAATGCATTTAGTGATTACAATAAGAGTAGCCTTTGCTCACAAACACAAAGGTGGTAGCATTAGTATTATTGAATAGAATCCACATTGATTGATTATAAATCATATTGGTATCAAAATAGATGATAATTGATAGGAGCATGTTGAAGAAAAATCTACCTAGGAAAGGATTTAAGAAGAGAAGCATTGAAGGAGTTGAAAGCCAACAATGAATATATTGAAGAAGAGAATTCATGACTAAGGGAGAAGTTACAACACTATGAGAACAAGATTGAAGACTTGTAGTGCAAGCTCCACACTACAAAATATTTTGTTGCTTCTATGAGTGAACGACTCATGAGACACCAAGGGTCCATCACCAATATTATAACATGCTAGGATTTGTGAAACCTTCAAAATATACAATTACAAGAAAATGTAAATTAGTTGGATGGCCACCAAGAAGAAAGGTGTACTCTAATGATGACATAGCTGCAACAAGAACTAGTAACCAAGGAGGAAATATGGCTAGCGTATCCTCTAAAACCCTTTCCCATTTTGATTCAACCAAAGAGACCTTTAATATATTGGAATTTCATACCAAAGTGATATGCCCTAACTAGATTGAACATATGGACTATAATGACCAAGGGCTTAGAAAGAAAGGCCAAGGGATTAAAGACTTTATTATAGTGGAACATAGGTTGATACATGAACGGTTTAAGGATTGTTGGTAAAGAGGAAACACATGAATGCTCCAAAGTTATAGAATATTGTGAATGTGTTGTGGAAAATATTACAACCCATATATAAAAGGTTTCACTCTAAGATAAGGCCATAAATATCTCCCTTTTTAAGGGAAAAATAACACTAAATCAATGATTAGCTCAAATGAAGAAGAGAAAACAAAAATGGAGTAGGCATTAGTCCATTATTCCAACAATGTTGTATAAGTTTGAAAAAGAGTAGTAGAGAGATTGCCCCAATGTCTAAAAGCATGGCAATACTTGATAGATTAAGCAAACAAACCTTATCTTCTTACTTATCACACCACATAATAAGTTAGTAGAAAATTGTGAATATTATTAAGTGTAAGGTAATTAACTCCAAAACTTGAGAAATCACATAAAACATAGTGTAAAATCTAAGAGAAAAACATATAAGAGAGATAAACCCTAAGAAATATATCTTTATAACAAAAAATATAGAGCTAATTTCACTTGGCTCTTCATGGGAGCAACCTCTAAGAGCAAAGTTCCAAAGACAATAACAGTTCTTGACAAAATGTTACATAACCTTCTACATAATATATAACTATCCATAATCTTAACTATATATAGGCCAACTTATAATGAGGTCCCACTAACTAATTTGGGCCTTATTAACAAAGAGAACCCTTTTTACAATGTTAACTAACTATTCAATGGGTCTTGTTCAATGAATATGGCCTTATATATTATTAAAGCATATAAATAAGGGGGTTAGGGTAGGACCCTAATATGCCCCACCTTCAAAGACAACATTGTCCTCAATGTTGAAGGTGAGGAAATTGTTGTAGAATCACCATAATTTCCCATGTGGTATCATCTAATTACATATGTTTCCACTAGATCAATGCTTCCTTGATTATGTGTTGGCACCATTGATGTTCTCTAGTATACAAGACTACTTTTGGCTAGAGCTAAATGGCACATTCTTCATTAAGTTTGATACTTTGATATGCACTTTGCAATTTGGTCCCATAACCTTCTTCAAACAATACACATGAAAGAATAAATGAAATGTGGGGTGGGTTGGAAGAGATAGATTATAGCTGACTTGACCAATTCATTCTTTGATATTATAGGGACCGAAAAACTTGGGAGCTATTTTATAGGGAACTTTATCTTTGAGTAGAATATGTTTATAAGGTTGCAGGAAAAGGAACACTGGAGCCGATTTAGCAAAATAATGTTTGAATCTATGTTAGTCAACTCATTGTTTTGTACAATTTTGTGCCATTACCAAGTTTTCCTTGAGAACATGGATAATGGATTCTCTAGTGTGAAGTTTTATATCTATTGAATGAATCTTAGATGATCATAGTACATAATATGCCATTGATAGGGGGTTTTGGCCATAAATAGATTCATATGTTGTCAATGTAACATCATTCAAAAAGGGGATGTCATTATGCCCATTGGTGTGGATTTTTCGAAGCAAAGCATCTCCAAAAAAATTCTAAGCACTTGTTGACCACTTTGCTTTGATCATCAAATTGAGGATGATATGCAATACTCATATTTAGTTATGTACCTTGAAGTTAAAAAAAATCCTTCCAGATTTTTCTTGTGATGGGGTCTTGATCTAAGATAATGAAAATGGGAATACCTTATAGCTTAAATATCATATCCATGAATTCCTAGGAAACTTAGGGGGTTGAGTACATTGCAAAATTATATCACTCTATAATCTACTTGACCCCTTCTATATTATTGTTGAAGGGATGGGGTAATACAAAAACCATCAATTCCACTAATCATGCATTCTTGCTCCAAATTGGATTATTATATTATTTTTCATCCATCTTGAAGCTTTTAGAGTGGAAAAAATGGAGGAATCAATTAACAAGACCATTTTTACCATTGGGCCCCAATTTGGAGAATTGGGGTTTAAAACCTTCCAAAACCATTTTGAGGCATTGAATTGCATTTTTGGGGGATATAAATTTATTGCTTAAATGCCATGCTTTTTTAATGAAATTCTACACACAAATACCTTTCCATCAATGTAAGAATCACCTCAATTAGAGTCTATATGCAAAAGTTATGCCACTCGGAAGTTGACGTTCTTATTTTGACCACCATAATTCGAGAGGATGCCATGTCAATCCCCATTATTCATGGAAAATGGGATAGTCACATTTTCATGATGAAGAAGACTCTAGAAGAGTCCATATTGTCACTCAAATTAAGAGTTTGAGTCAAACTTAACCACTAGTAGGATATTTTCTTATGTTATAACTAGGCCATTAGGAGGAAAAAGGGTTCCATTCTATTTGACTGCATTTTGTTCCATAGATGCACAGAGTAGATGAGAGTGGATAGGGAGAGAGAAAACATAGAGGCTTTGTGCACTATAGAAAGCCATGGGTTACAGACCTCACTTATTTTCACTTGCATGTATTTTCCATTTATAGAAAGAGAGCAATGTGGCCTCTCCTTCCACTTAGGTTTTCTCCCAAAAGGCTTTTCTAAGTTATATCTTCCGTTAATTTGTGGTTTTTGAATTTTATTTCATTACTCTCTATTTTCTACATAATTATGATTTGCATGTATACACAATAAATATTAATTTACATATTTAGAAATCTAAGGAGAAATAAACCTCATAGTCTAGATTTCAGATTTTTGAATATATTTTAGTAGATTTGTTTAACAAATTTTTTAGTGTAATATCTATGACAGTTTATGGAGGATATTGGTATCAAAGTAGGTTTCTTTAGGTAGATTGTGGGGAGTTGCAACAGATCCATATTAGTTAAGTCAGAAGCCACAAAACGCTAGTCATGGCCGATGAATTGGTAAATAACCCTCTTAATCCCATTGAGGATAGGTTTGTGTGGTTCGAAGCACAAGTTGCAGATATAAAATATAATGTGAACCTCCTTAGAGTGGCCTTGAAAGATTAAGATTGGGTTATTCAAATAATATGGATGTTCTAATGTGGATGTTAGATCAGAGGGAAAATTAGAAAAATGAGAAGAATTAGAGAGAGAATATAAGAAATAATCCAAAAGGAACAACCCAGTTCAAGTTCCGTGAACCATTCATAGCCCCTAGTCAAAATGGAAGTGAAGGTTTCCACCAATCCATATCAATTTGATATTAACACTCTCAAGCTAAATCACGGGTTTCATTAATTATAAGTTTATGTTTTCTTAACCGAAATTAGAGGGTCGTGCCCTGACATGGTGGGACATCAACACTAAGACCGTGAGGTTGGAGGGAGATCCTATGGCATTACTACAAGAAGAAGCAAGGGAAAAGTGTTCAAGAGTACACCACATAATTTAGAAAGATAGCCATAATGTTGGGTATCTCCCGAACCCATATGTACTCCTTAAGTAGTGGGTGGGGGGGGGTGGGTGGTAAGGGGGTGTGTGTATGCACATCCATTTGTGAAGCAAGTGATTTTTTTCAAGCCTAAATCAATGGACAAGGCTCGTGTACAAGAATATTTCTTGGAGAACATAGCCCATAAGAAATGATAATCCAGTGAGTGAAAGCAGAAGGAGAAGCAGGAAGCTTCCAAGGAGGGGAAGAATATGTGGAAAGGAGGAAAATATAAAAGGACATAAACCAAAACACACCAGTGCAAAGATCCTAGCAACCACTGTAACATTACAGTCATATAGAGGACATGTGGTTCAATTTATATCCAAAGCTTAAGCCAAAGAACATAAGGAAAGATGCAAAGAAGAAGAGTCTCATGGCCATTGATTCAAGCAACTAGGTTGAAATTAGCTTAGACATGCATGTGAATATTATTTGTACATTAGTGCAGAAGGAGGTGAATTTGAGTAGCCTTCAACAGGAATAAGAGAACAACAAAAATAGAATCTTCCATGTAAAGGTACATGTCAATAAGAAAAATATTAATGCTTTGTTTGACTTAGGATCATAGGAAAATGTCTTTGTAGTAGAGCTAGTTAAAAAATTGGGATTGGAAGTTCATGATCATCCAATCGCATATCCATTGGGATGGGTAGATAAGGATGCGAAAATAAAGGTAACAAAGCAATGTAAAATCAAATTTTCTACCAGTGCTAATTTTATTGATGAAGTAGAAATAGATGTAGTTCATGTTGATGTATGTGGAGTGGTGTTTGGAAGACGTTATATGTACATGTGGGATGCAATATTCATGGGGAGAATTAATGAATACTACCTCATCAAGGACAGGAAATCCTTCACCATCAACTCATACAAGTCCAAAATTTCATTAGTAAGTTCCAACCAAGCAAAGAAACTGATCATTTCTACCAAGAAGTATGTTTTACTATTTTCAAGACAAAATTGTTTTGTAGAAGAGTCAATGAAAACAAATTAATTCCTACAACGGTAGACTAAGAAACAAAAACAACAACTGGAAGAGTTTTTATAGGCATATAAGGATGTGTTCCAGGAGCCTAAAGGGTTACCACCCAAGAGGGAAGTGGAACATGAGATCAAGATATTGTCTGACTCCCAAACATTGGTTGTATAAGTAATTTATCATATAAGTGAGATGAATAAGTAATTTCAATAATTGTTGGAACAAGGTGTCATTCGACCAAGACCTAAACATGTGAGTCACCCATCATCATTGTGCCAAAGAAGAATGGGACTTAGTGGATGTGTATTAATTACACAACATTTGACAAAATTACATAAGAACATCTACACCTTGCCCAAGATAGATGATCTGTTGGATCAATTATAGCCAAATACTTCACCAAGTTGGACTTAAATTCTAGAGATCACTAGGATTAAGTCAAAGCAAAAGACATCTAGAAGACTACCTTCAAAACGAAGAAAGGTTTTTATGAGTGGTTAGTCATGTTGTTTGGCATATTCAATGCACCAACTATGTTTATGAGGTTAATGAATGACATATTGTGCCCATTAATATATTATTCTATTATTTTCTATTTGAATGACATACTAGTATACATTGCTACTTGGAAGGAGCGCATCTCACATTTCATGTAGGTGTTAGAGACATTAAAGAAGCACTATCTGCTAGCAAATCTCAAAAGTGTGAGTTTGCATAGAATGATTTGGTGTATCTAGGGTATATTATAGGCGGAGGAAAGATAAAGATAGATCCCGCCAAAATGGATCCATCATACAGTGGTCGGTGCCTACTAATGTTTCTAAGATCAGTAGTTTCGTTTGGATAACATAGTACCTATGGAAATTTGTAGCCTTGTTTTTAGCAATTGCATCACCATTCCATGCCATAACAAGTGGAAGGATTTTCCAATGGGGAGAGGGTCAGTAGAGGGATTTTGAGGGGTTAAAGAAGAATGTGAGTCAAGAAAATGTTCTAGCATTACCAAACTTGTAGCATCCCTTTGAAGTGGAGACAGATGCGAGCAGGTATATTATGGGAATTGTCTTGATGTAGGGTAAAAGGATTGTAAACTACCATTATAAAGTATTTCATGGGGAAATTCTTAACTACCCTACCTACAATAATGAGCTCTATGCTCCAGTTAAGTTGGGAAGAAGTGGAAACACTATCTAATGGGAAAAAGGATAGTAATCCACACAAATCACCAACCATTACAATACCTACAAGCCTAGAGTAAGTTATAGAAAACCAGGAATTAAAAGTGGTTGGGGTTTTTATAGTAGATTCATTTAGTGATCAAGTACAAGAAGCACAACACAATCAAGTTGGTTGACATGCTTTCAAGGTTGCCCACATAAAACATCACAACTTTGGGAACTCTTATGCACATGGAGCCATTCACCCATGATGCATATAGAGAGGCATATTCAGAGGATAAGTACTTCAAGGAGGTGTTTTCGCTGTTGCAGAGCTAGAGTTGTGTGCATGACAGTAACAACATAGTTGACTAGCATCTCCAAGATGGGTTACTCCATAAGTTGGATAAGTTATGTGCTCCTAAAGGTGAGAAATTATGGTAGATTACAGAGGATCACACCTCCAAGGTTGCAGGTCATTTTGGCATAGGAAAGATAATCAAAAAATTGTAGAGGTATATGCATTGTCGCAAGATGCAATAACAGGTAGCTTGGTTCATAAGAGGATGCATGCTTTGTTTTACCAACAAGCCTAGTAATAGGAAACAAGGTTTGTATCATCCCTTCATTATACCCACTCATCCTTGGGAAATCATTTCCATGGAATTTGTGGGAGGCTTACTAGTAACCAGGAAGGGAGAAGACTACCTATTTGTGATAGTTGATAGGTTTAGCAAGATGTGTGTTTCGATGACCTATAAAAATACCATTAGTGGTAAAGAATAAACAAATGTGTTCTTTAGATAGGTTTTGGTGTACTTTGGAATATCAAGGAGCATCTCCTAAAAAGGGGACATAATATTTCTTAGTTCATTTTGGACTACATTGTGGGAGAAGATGGACCACAAGTTTAAGAGTTCTATAGCATTCCATCCACAAAAATATGGGAAAACATAAGTAATCAACAAGATTTTGATGCAATTTTTGAGGGACTACAACCATAAGAATTTGAAGACTTCAGGTGAAAATATGGTATATATACAACACTCTTATAACAAGGAATTCCACACTTCCACTGGTAAGTCCCCATTTGAAACTTTTTAGCTATTTTCCACCCTCACTTGTGGATATTACATGTGGGCATCAAGGAGGAATGAGGGAGGATATTTCAGGGCATGCCTTAAGGGAAAAAATAAATTATTGAGAAGATTAGGCAAATCAATATACACGTATAGGAGACACTATAGAAGTCATAGGAAAAATATAAGGCCAATAATGATTAGTGTTAGGCTAATTTAGATGCCTAAATGAAGACATAATATTTATATCAATATGGGCGTTCATAAACTTAGAGGCATGTCACAATCTGTAAAAAGATAAGTTAGATTGGTTGTCACCATTTAAGAGAAAGGGCCAAAGTTAAGATTTACATTCTTGATTTAATGAAGAGACTAAGAAAGCATGAAACAAAAATTTATTCTAATCACACTTGCTTGAAATGAGAAACACACCTATTTGAATCATGAACACTTTGGATTGGGCATTCATTAATAATTCTCACACAATTCAAAGTCCTCTAAGCAATCATGTTTAAGAATATCAAGTTTCACACTCAAATGGCTAGAAATGACAATGATCAAGGGAGTTTTAATCTAAGGATTGATTAATTCACTAGGGATTTTCTTGTTATTGAAGGAAAGTGGACACTCTGATAGTATTCTAGTCAATCTAATATAATTATCCTAGTACTAATTAAAAATATGAGAATACACCGCGACCTTCCCCATTTGTGAAAGTGAAAATGTTTCATCACTCATAGTTTTCTACTTGTCCTCATAATTAGTATGTTCCCAAACCATTGATCTAATCTAAGCAAAACAAGAAATATATATAGGGAACTATGGTGGTTGTTTTCTTGCTAAGTAAAAAGGTTGTCTAGATGGTTGGGACCTTCTTCATCGAGAAAAGTGGTGAATGACACTCCTAGTGCCTTGCTCAACTTTTCCAACTAGATTTTTTTTACAAACAATAATTATCTTATCATAAATAAGACTCATAATCACACTTGAGTATATAAAACATAAAGAGAAATATATTCTAATGCTACAATGTTAAATGAAATATTAATATATTAGTTAATGTGGTTTCTATGATATTCTAGTGAAATATAGCCATGATATCTAGTGAAATGTAGCTATGACATTGAGTTTTTTTTTTTTTAATAATTAGTATATAAATGTTATTTTTTTTAAATAAAATCCATATTTTTGAGATTTATTAACGAAAACCAAGCTGGACGGATCCTAAGAGACTGATAAGCGGGAAGAGCTAGGGTTTTTAGGCATCTGCAGGTGTTGAACTCCATGGAAGGGCGCAAAGGAGGGAGCTCCACTCCCTCCTACAGGCAGGCAATGGCTAGCTGGGGTAAGAAACATATAGAGAGTGTTAGAGGTCCTTCAGGTGAAGGGATAAGGAACACAAAAGAGGAACAAGACTTAAACAAGCCAAGGGAGAATAACAATGATAAAGAAAACGAGGAAGAAGACAAGGAACAAGGAGCGAAAAACAAAGCACAAAAGGGGCCATGTAAACCCAAAGCTGAGGTCACACCTAGAGTAGTCTTAAATGATCCTGCTTTGCAGACGCACAGGGACCACATGCGGACATATGCTATCATTTGTAAATTCATGGGATTATGGCCCACTAAAAAGGCTTTACAGACATGGATTAAATACAACTGGAAACCAAAAGGAAGCATTGACCTACATCTTAGGTCAAAGAGTTTCTTCATTGTGATCTTTACAAATATTGAGGATAAAGATAGGGTGTTTGAAGGAGGGCCCTACTTCTATGCAGTAGTAGGCCTCTACATTCAACCGTGGATGATGAATTTTGTCCCGAAGCGAGAAACTTTCACTTCAGTCCCGGTCTAGGTAAGAATCTACTCTCTACCTCTTGATTACTGGCAAATGGAATCGTTATCTGACATAGGAAACAAATTAGGGCATTTTTTCAAGGCTTTTGAGGCCACCAGAAGGGGAAAATAGACTTCCTTTGCAAGAATATGTGTGGATATGGATCTCTTTGGAGCTCTACCAGATGAGGTCATCTTGGAAGTATTTGATGAAGAATGCGTGCAAACAGTAGACTATGAACATATTCCTTTTAGATGTCGGAGGTGCCATGAGCATGGGCACCTATTTAGAGACTGCCCTCTCACTAAAACAGAGAATAGAAGTAAAGCGACCACAATGAAAGATATTGAAGGCTTTCACAAAGTGGTACATAGAGGAAAAGGAGGCAAGAGTGGGCCAAAGCAACATCAAACAGAAGGGAAACAAGCTAGTCTGAATAGGTTTCAAGTACTTGAAGAAGAAGAAGAGATAAAAAAAAAAGTAGAACAGGTAATGGAAGGAAGCCTAGTGGAGAAGGAGAAAGAAGAAGATAGTGTACAAACATAGGATATTAACAAACAGAAAGAGACTATGATGAGCGGTGCAGATCTGGAGATGGACCAAGAAATGACCCAGAGTGAGATGGAAATGGGAGATCATGAACTGCAGGAGATTCTTGACAGGGAACACCTAGATCTGGAAGGGTTCTTGAAACAGGGGACCATGGGTGGGGTAGACTCATTACCGCAAGAAGAGTTCAATAGAGTACAATAACCGTTCCTATGGAAAACTTAGGCTAAAGGGCTAGAAAGGCAAAGAAAAAATGAAAGACAGGGCAACAAAGGTGTGAAAACTATGAAAATCACACCTGGATTAGCACCTAAAAACCCAAGAAAGAAAAGAGGCAGGAAAAAGCAGAACGTGTTATTGATGGAATGTGGAAAGCTAATGATATATTCAGGTAAGATGAAAGATCTAACTAGCTACTCCTTTACGAATCTTTAATAATTAAGCTCACATATTGGAATATCAGAGGTCTAGGTAGTAAAAGAAAACAAATAATACTTAGTAATAGAATGAAACAAGAAGCTCCGGATATGATCTTTATCCAGGAAACCAAATGTTCTATTCAAAAAATAAAAGAAATTCACAACAAATGGCTCAATAGATTTGAGTTTCTAGAAGTCAAAGCACATAACACAGCAGAGGGCATACTTACTCTTTGGAACCCCCAAAAGATTGGCATAATAGATGTTGAGGCATCAAGAAATTATTTATCAGTGGTTATTCAGCCGGTGGGAGATAGGGATACCTATATGGTCACGAATGTTTATGGCCCTCAAAGAATGGATGATAAACTTAGGTTTCTAGATTCTCTTATGGAGCTTAGAGACAGACATATAGATGTACCATGGATCTTGTGTGGGGACTTCAACACGATCAAATCACTTTCAGAGAAAAAAGGGGGAACCAGAACTTTAAGCAGAGACTCTTCAACATTTCAAACTTTCATAGATAATATGAAGCTTGTTGATACTGACATGAGTAATGGCCTATTTACTTGGAATAGTAAAAGAGGAGGAGAGTCTGAAGTAGGCTCCAAGTTAGACCTATTCATAATCTCAGAGGACCTTATGCTCACCAACAAGGAAATGATAGCGATAATTCTCCCCTTTGGAGGCTCGCACCATTGTCTTGTTCAACTTGAGGTTCAAGGCATTGGTACCCCCAAGAACAAACCTTTCAGATTTGAGAATATCTAGCTCACCCACCCAGATTTCATCAGCAATATTGCAAAATGGTGGACAAAAGATCTGCATATTCAGGGTACAAGAATGCTCCAGCTACACAAAATACTAAAGCACATCAAGCTCAGACTTAAAGATTGGAACAAGAATGAATTTGGCAATATTTTTGCAGCAAAAAAAGTTGTGGAAGATAAAATGCAGGAACTCAATCAAACCCTTATCATGGATGGCTTTGATAAAGTTAGAAATGATCAAGTCACCAAACACCATCAAGACTGGGAGAATTTATGTAAACAAGAGGAAATATTTTGGAGACAAAAATCTAGAGTTCAATGGCTAAAATAAGGGGAGCGTAACACTAGATTTTTCCACAGATCAACCATAGTGAATAGATCTCATAATAGGATCTCTTTGATCAAGGATGATGGAGGTCATCTTCTTAATTCCCATGAAGATATAGAAGATGTGTTAGTTCAGCACTTTCATGGGATAACACAGGAAACCATTTCAGATAGAGAGCTTTTTATCAAGGATTTAACAAGGCATATTCCTAGACTGGTTACTAGAGAGGATAATTTCAATCTTAATAGGCTAGTGACAGAAGAGGAGGTTAGTGAGGTCATCAAAGAAATGAATAATGGTAAAGCACCAGGCCCTGATGGTTTTAATGTGTATTTTTTTAAAGCTTGTTGGAATATTGTTAAACAGGATATTCTGAATGTAGTGGAAGATTCTAGGTTGAATAGAACAATTTTGAAGGTGCTCAATACTTCCTTCATCTCCCTGATCCCGAAACAGGACAATGCTTAGACTCCAGACAGGTTTAGACCCATAGCCTTGTGCAATGTGGTATATAAGATAATATCCAAGGTTGTTGCTAACAAACTCAAACCACTTCTTCCTACTCTAGTTTCTGTGGAGCAATCTGGTTATGTGGAGGGCATACAAATTCTCAATAACATCATTCAAGCGCATGAGGTGGTGCACTCATTGACAAGCAATAGGAAGGCTGGTATGATTATGCAATTGGACCTAGCCAAAGCTTACGATAAGTTGAATTGGACCTACATCAGGAGGGTTCTTATTGCTTTTGGGTTTGATCACAACTGGGTAAGATGGGTCATGGCCCTGATAACTTCTTCCAGCTTTTCAATTCTGGTTAATGATTCTCCATCCAAGACTTTTACTACTTCTAGAGGCCTCAGGCAGGGTGATCCTTTCTCTCCCTTTCTCTTCATCCTCATGATGGAAGGACTGGGTCGGTCTATCAAGCATGCGAAAGAAGTTGGTAATATCAAAGGCCTCCAACTCTCTGAGACTGGTCAGGCTTTGACCCATCAACAATTTGTTGATGATACTATGCTGCAGGGAATCCCCACGGTCAAAGAAGCACTAGCGTACAAACATATCCTGTCTGATTTTTCTATGGCTACAGGTATGGAAGTTAATCTCTCCAAATCTAAGATTTTTTCTTTAATACCAATATTGCTTTTCAAAGAAATATATCTAGAATTCCTGGATTTCAAAGGGATGTCCTTCCCTCCAATTATTTGGGAGTTCCTCTAATTAATAAACCTCTACACAAGAGCATTTGGGAGCCGATGATTAATAAGATACTGGATAAAATCAGGAAATGTACCATTAGAACTTTAAACTTGGTTGGTCGGTTAGTGCTTACAAAGATGTTCTCCAATAAATCCTCGTCTTCATGCTATCAGCCCTTTGAGCTCCAAAAGGAGTTTTGCAACATTTTAGAACCATTCAAAGAGACTTTCTTTGGGGTAAGGGGGAGGAAAGAAAGAAATGGGCCTTGGTAGCTTGGGAGAAGATCTACAAAACTAAAAAATGTGGGGGTCTTGGATTGGATGATCCAGAAGCACTAAGTAAAGTTTTAGGGGCAAGATTATGGTGGCATTGGGTAAAAGACCCAAAGGCACAGTGGGCTAGTATCTAGAAATAAAAATATGCCAGCACTTGGCAGGATGATGATCACATTAGGATGTTTGGCATCATAAAGGGCTCACACATTTGGAATAAGGCCTGGGGGAATAGAGGATTAGTACAAAAAAACAGCTTCTGGGAAATCAGAGATGGTGATCTTGCATTGTTTTGGGAGGAAAAATGGCAACAAGAACCTACATTGTTAAGAGAGGACCTTCTAGACCTCAAGAAAGAAACAAATACCAAAGGGTTATTTAAGGTAAAATATTTTTGGGATCAAACCAATCATGAAGGGAAATGGAGAACCTGGAAGAATATGGATCGCAGGGAAGACAACCCACTGAAAGCCAAAGCGGAGGCACTTCTGACAATGTTGGAACAACGGAAAATATTAGTGACAAGGGAGCCTGACCAACTTAGATGGGGAAACAATAATGAAGGCACCTTCAATCTTAAGGAGGCAAAACACATACTACTTGAGCTGGATTCTAATGTACCAGACAGGGTTTGGCAGAACATATGGAAACATCAAGGATGGATGAAGATTAAACTCTTCATGTGGTTGGTTCATCATAAGAAAATTCTGACTTGGGATAACATTCGGAAGAGGGGTGTTCTGGGTCCTTCTAGATGCCAACTCTGTGAAGTCCAAGAGGAAACAATGGAGCACCTTCTCAATAATTGCATTTTCACCTCTTGGTTGTGGGGTACTTTTGCCACTATTTTCTAGTAGACAAACAAGGACAAAGGAAGCATTATCAATACCCTAAACAATTGGAGACGCAACTTCTCTGATTACGAATTTCTTGGCTCAGCCTGGGCTTTAACGCCAAGCTTCATAATATGGACTATCTGGAAAGAAAGCAACAACATAATCTTTAAGAATGAAAAAAGTTCCTCCCAATGCCTTTTTGAGCAAATCTTAAGACAACTTAAGGAGACGGTAAGTACCATTGTGCGAACTGCCCCTAAGAATCCACCTTCAGAAGTTGAAACCCAGATACTTCTTAAGTTGGGTATGCAGGGGCTTACTCCACAAGGATTAGACAGAAAGGTATTGAAATTGGATACTAAGCAGGATTATTGGAATCCTCCCCCTCGGGGTTTTCTGAAATACAACATTGATGGGGCTTCCAAAGATAACTCGGGTATTGCTGGCTTTCGAGGGGTGTTAAGGCATGAAAATGGCTATCTACTTTTCATTTTCCATTGCCATTTGGGAAGAGCCACTAAAAATATGGCGGAATTAATGGCTCTTGAGCAATGTTTAGAATTCCTGAAGCAGGATAATATCCAGAATGTTATTGTTGAGGCTGATTCAGAGTTAATCATAAACACGGTCAAGAGAATCAGCAGCGGCACTGAGCCAGAAAAAGTCTCAAAACAATGGAGGCTACTCCAGGTCTTTCAAAGGATTCAGCTTCATCTCCATTGCTTACGTATCGTGAGGTTTAACCATGTGCGAAGGACAACAAATAAATTGGCAGACATCTTGGCCAATCAAGGTGTGCTATGTACCACAAGCAAGGTCGCAATGGGTTGGCCTGAGATGCCTCAGAATAGATTAAAGGCTCAATTTCACGACTAGGCGGATGAGGATATAATGGTGTTTTGATACAAAGACACAGAGGTGGGGTCTAGTTCATTTGGATTCTTTATGAAGTGTTTTCTCCGAAGTAAGAATAGTCTGGGGATGTAGGTCATTGTCGGCCTCCTCAACCCTTGACAATACAAACACAGAAGTTTCAGGTGGAAGTTGCTGAGTAGACACCATTCTTCGAATGGTCGGCCGGACAGATGGATTTTCATATTACACTAGTTCATGTGCCTGCGGAGATGGGATGATGCATGGGGCTAGAATTTTGGCTTTCTCGGTAGCCTTAAAACCCTCGTTTTCATTTTTGTGGTAGCAATACCGCTCACAGGGTGGTTTATCATCCATCGCATGCCCTTCCAGCTGGAAGCAGTTTTGAGGAGTTGGGAGTGATTCCACTCAACAAGAAACACATGGCACAGGAAGGGGAAGGAATACCACCCTCATTGCACAATAATTATCAGTGTGTTAGGCTCGTGCGATTTACTCCTCGGCCGTCAGATCAGGCAAGACGAATCTATGATCAAGAACAAGCAAGCATGTCGGTGGGTCTATGATGGTTATTGCGTGGTTAATCACCAGGCTACTAGGTATTGCGTTATTATCCTCCGTCATTGGATCTGGTGAGGAGGATTGACGGTCAAGGAAAATGGTGTTGATCCAGGGTAATCTTCCGGGCTTGTTTCACACCATGGTGGGAATCTATGGATTTCACGCACTCTACATGCTCGAGGGTTATCCCCCCATTCAGACCCGAAATCCTTTTAGTTTGCTCCTTAATTCCTCTTTGGGTCCAATACTAAATTTAAATTGTTTGATGGTTTCTGGTTGGAGTTGAGCCTCGTCCGTCTGATCTTTGAGGGGAGATCGAACAGTCACAACTTTGTCTGTTTATCATGGATATTGTAGTTTTTATGAGGGACCGTGGCTCAGTGTTTAAGCCTTTAGCTCGATGCCCTCGGTTGTTCATGAATAGTTTTTTCTTTGGCCCACAGTTCCTTTGGGATTGTTGTATTTTATGTAAGATGTTTTCAGATTTAATGAAATAGAAGGTACGACTCTTGCTTCAATAAAAAAAAATATTTAGTAACAATGCTTAACTTAAGAAATTAAATTTTCTATATTATCGATTTATAAAAAATATTGGGATCATCTCATCCGTCTCTTTCCTTATCCCTTTTTCTAGAGGAGACGACCCCCACACACAAACAAAAAACACAAACACTTCTCTCAACAATAATAAAATATACAAATACCTCCATTCTCATGAATATAAAAGAAGTATCTATGATTATCTCATTCTTAAACTTAAAAATATAAAAATAAAAAACTATCTTTCCAAGTCTCATCAAGACTCCCTTATTTTAAATATTATTTTTCCAACATTACAGAAGATATTACTTTACACATTAAGAATTTTCAAATCCTATCCATCTCCCTCCTAGTTCAAAACCATACTTTTAGAATGTAAAACGATGTACACAAATAAAATCACCCACAATTATTATACTTCGAGTAATGAAGAATAGAAAAATGTGATATGTGTCTCTCCTTAAATTACATTATTATATAAATCACATCCTTTTCACAAAATTATTTTTCATATTTAAAAATTTTTATTTCCAATAATAGAAAAGAGAGAACTACAAATTTACTCATTTTTGAAAGGAAAATTATATAAACTCTTCTTTAAAAAATTAAAACTTTTTTTTTGCATACCTTCAATCTTCTTTAACTAACTATTTAGAACCAAAACTTAATTTTTTTTTTTTTTCTTTTAATTCGATCATTCCCCTTTACAGTAAACTGTTAACCACCTTATCTTCCATTTGAAAACAATTTTGTGTTCCATCTTTAAAACATTTACATATTCTTATAATTCCTTACTTTAATTGTTATAGTTATAAATTTCCTACATTTTGTAGATCCAATGAATTTGAAGACAAACTACATGCCTTCCTTACTTGATTTATTCAAACCTATGGACTTTTGGATGAACCAAACCATAAATAGTCAAATCTCCCATGTTCCCATTTGTCTCCTTGTTTGGTATACCATCTTAGAACTAAGTCATCTGGTTTAAAATCTTTGTCCTTTGCTCTTCTTTCAAAAATATGTTTCATTTTTTCTTAATATTTCTGCAATTTTTCGATAAACTAGTCTTTGTCTTCATGTAATTCAACTAGTTGATCATATCCTTCTAGTAATCTCATTTGGCTCCTCATATGAATCTTGTAACAACTTAGCAAGGAGAAGAACTAGTTGACTAGGATAAACAACACTCATTCCATACGTTAATTCAAAAGGTGATTTTACAGTGGACTTTTTTGGTGAAATTATATTTGCACATAGTGCATATTTTAACTAAGAATCCCATTTCTTCTTGATTTCAGCGAAGGGCTTCTTGATAATTCTCTTAAGGATCTTGTCAGAGGACTCAACAAGACCATTCCCTTGAGGATAATATGTTGTTGAATGGTTCAGTATGATATTTTATTTTTGACAGAATTTTATCGTGTTCATAGATTTAAAAGCTACAACTTCATTAGTAACAAGATTTCTAAGACATCCAAACATTAATAATATATTTTCTTCCAATTTTTTTGTAACTTCCATATATGTGGTTGTTCTTGTTATGATATCTTCCACCCATTTATTAAAATAATTGGTAGTGTCATTATCCATTTATGTTGTCCACTAGCAGTAAGATGAATCTCCCCTGTGAAATTTAACCCCCGTTGTACAAAAGGTTCCTCAATCAAAGCAGGAATAAGAGGAAGAGAAGGCAATATTTGTTTGCCAACAAATATTTGACATTGGGCATATGCACAATCTTTATTTTTTACTTCTATAAATAACTCGGGCCAATAATATCCAACTCTCAAAACCTTATACATTGTATCTCTCCATGCATGATGACCCCCATAAACCCCTTTGTGGAACTCACCAGTGATGCCTTTTGTCTCTTCTTCTATGAGACACAATAATAGAATCCCCAGGGGATCTTTCTAGTACAATTTTTAATCCATGATATAGTATTTTATAGCTTATAACTATAAAGACGTCATTGTTTATTTCTCCTAGGGAGGTGGACAATTTAAATTCTAAAGAGAAAAAATAATATCCTTATACCAATCTGACAACAAATACTTCTCTTGTACTTTTGGGAAATTTTCTTGAGTTAATGCTTCATCCATTTGATATAGACATTCCACATAATTAAAATCAACTAGTGAATAAAGTAAATATATTCGTAAAATTTCACAATTTGATTTAGCCAAAGTTTTGGCTAATCCTTGCGCATTAACCAATTCGGTAGGTTTTATCTCTAGAAAAAAATTATGGATCTTCCCAACCCATCTGCCCCTTTTTTCATCACTATCTAATTGCATTAGAATAGCTTTAACTGAGCTATTTAGCATATAAACAATAACTTGATAATGAAGTACAAAACTTATGAATTCTTTGAAAGATTTTACTAGAGCATAGGCCTACTTTTCCATAATATCATATTTCAATACTGCATCTCTCAAAACTCTGCTGAAAAGGGAAATAGGTTATTCTTGACCTTGTCATTCTTTTGTAACAACACTAGTGTAATTGTTTTTCAGATGCAACACATTGGACAACTTTACCATCTTGGTCTCCCTCTTTGTTCCTAAATTACAATCTTCCATTTCCTCGGGCTTCATTTGTAATTATGATTTCAGTGGAACATCATTTTGATCAATCAACTTCTCCAAAGGAATTAATCCTTTCGGAATGGCATTAGGCTTGAGTGGCAGGATTTTATGGTTAGTAATGGACTCTTTCCATTTTGATTCTAGATTGTCCATTTTTAATTCCCCTTCTTCTTCTTAAAACTATTTAATTTGTTGAGCCAAAAATTCATCGATTAACTCCTGGAAACTCTTTATATGCTAGTCATCTTCAAAAACTTACCAATTTTATACATTATTAGGAATAGATGGTTTGTGGTGAACTTCAACTTCATACCTAATTTGAGGGCTAATAGGGGCCTAAATGTACTTGTTGCAAAAGCTAGTGAATCTGTTGCTTGATTATGCTCTCAAGGCATTGCATTAATGTCAAAGGCTTGAAACAAATTTCCAAAAACATCCCATACTTTGTTTCAATAGGTGCTAAGCCTAGGTTTCTTCGTTTGGCACAAAGTACTTACCTATTTCATTGCCAACTCTGAATCCCTAAACACATATAAATTTATAATTTTCATCTTTATTACTACTTCTAAACCAAGGAGCAACGCCTCATACTCTACTACATTATTAGTGGTATCAAATTATAATTTGAGAGATAAAAGAATATATATATATATATATTGATTAATTAATAATTACTATTGAAGAGACATGTTTCTATGGACATGACCATTCATGAAAATGTACCTGCCTAGCTATATGTACGGGACCCTCAGTTGTAATCAAATCATCACATTTTTATTCATATATTTTATACATATATATTTGTATGCTCAATGGATGTCTTCATATTTGAAATATTCTAAATTATTTCTAATGTGTATACAAACTTTGTTCATTACATTGGTATTAGAGCATAAACGAACTTGATTCATTACATCGATATCAAAGAATTTATGAACTTTTTTCGTAACATTGGTATCAGAGTTGTTCGATCCTCTAGTCACTCAACCACCGCACAAAGCTAGTTTGATCTGGCATTTGGCCATCAAAATCTTCGTCAACCTTGTTGCTATTGTGATTCAAGTGTTTCATTATATAGTTTTGGAGATTCTCCATCTTCCATCAGGCATTTGGCCATTTAAAGTGAGATAGAAAAATTATATAATTAAAAATATATATATGACAAAAGAAAAAAAAGGTTATAAAAATATATATAAAAACGAGGATTAAAAAAAATTATAAAAGAAAGATATAGGAAAATAATAATAATATATCTATATATAGGGAATGAAAAGAATATACATTAAAAAAAAGAGATAAAAACAAGAATAAACTAATTTATCTGGCTGGTACTATCATCGGGTCGCACGATTGAACATTAGCAGCCCCACCTGTCAATGATAGTCATTTCATACACAACTGCAACC
Source organism: Pinus taeda (assembly GCA_000404065.3). Taxonomy (NCBI): domain Eukaryota; kingdom Viridiplantae; phylum Streptophyta; class Pinopsida; order Pinales; family Pinaceae; genus Pinus; species Pinus taeda. The sequence goes on from APFE030220985.1 coordinate 54,541, forward strand.
ACCATTCCATATGTTTTCGATTCTCCTAGTCCCTAGGTTTTTATCAGATTATAGCTGACAACATTCCCTCCATCTTCAAGAAATTGTTGTCGAATTACAACCAATAGCAACCTCGCACCACGGTCAAGAAACTATTGCGTCGCCTGTTATACACCCATCTAAACTAACAACCTACCATTGTTACCACCTAAATTTGTCTTGCGATTTCAATAACACCCATTGATTGGTTCAAATATTTTCCTTTCACTGCAATTGTTGCCATTAAGAAAAATAATTTTGGTATCTCAATCTACAGAGGGGTCTAGGGTTAGCCACATAGTCAAAAAGGTAGTTGAACACCTAGTTAGCGAGCAATTACATATCAAAATTTTCGCAGAGTTAAAAGTCACCATCAAAAAGATAGTTGAACACCTAGTTAGCGAGCAATTACATATCAAAATTTTCGCAGAGTTAAAAGTCACCATTGCCAGCAAGTTATCATAACCAAACGGGTTCTTTCCAGCAAAGCATCGTGAATATTGAGACGGGATCATGAACACGAGTTGTTTCAATTTTATTTAGGAGAAGTGTATAAAAAATTAAGTTGAGAAGAGTTATTATAATAAAGTAAAAAGGAAGTACATTTTAATTAATATATATAATATATATATATATATATATATATATATATATATATATATTCTTAAATCCATTGTTAGGGAGGAAAAAAATTTCATAGAGGATTATATTAAGAGAGACATTTATAAAAGCATTATTATAAGATTAAAAAGTCGATTATTATATGGATTATTTTATGATATCACTTCATAAAAAGAAAAAAGAAAAGAAAATTTAAAAGGCGCTTTTAAGGAGGCTTGAAGTAAAAATTCCAAAAGAACTTGAAATATATACTTAAGACAAGTTTAAGTTAAAAAATTATAAATTATGGACGGAAGTAAAATTGAGTCTAATTCAAAAATAAAGGAAGGAAGATTTCCGGAAATTTCATATAACTATGCTTTAGCGCTATTTAGAATTAAAGTATCTATTGCAAGAAAAGATGTTACTATTTATATCTTTCCCATTGAAGATAGAAATTATATAAAATGCAAAATCACAAATCAATTAGTGATTCTCAAATCTAATATATTCCAAAAATTAGATTGTTTTGACAAAAACATTATGACATAACCAATTTACAGTTAAACATTGAGGATTATACATTTATGTCGTAATTTTCAGTTCAATCCCTATGGGGTAATCAAGGTGACATTATTTGGGGTCCCCCTGGATGGAAACTCTAGGGGCTTCATCCTATATATATATATATATATATATATATATGACTTTTTCATCAAAAAGAGAAAATAACACTACAAGATGTTACATTGAAGCCAAATTTAGTAACACCAGAAAAAATAAAAGATATTTCAAAAGTAATTTTTCAAGAAGGTAAAAAACTACTACAAAATATGCAAAGAGAAGTTGAAAAAATCACCTATGATAGAAATGAAGAAGTTTCTTGGCTTAAAGACCATAGTGAAAAATTACTAACACAAATTAAGAAGCTTAAGAAGGACAAGAAGTCGTTGGAAAACGAGGTATAACACCTTATTGAGAAGGAAGCATTGAAATCTTCAAATTCATAAATTCAAGTTGAAGAGAAAGGATTAAGTACCAACCTAGTGAATACCACAACTAAGAAGAAGACAATCTAGTTGAAGAAAAAACACACTCAAATGTTGCAGGTCACATGATGAAAATTGCAAGTGAAGATTTTGTAACTAACTCAACAAAATCAGTTCAGAATATCGACACACACATGATAAGGGAAAGACAAACCAAAGGAAATTGTTATATAAATCTGAATCGCAAGAGCAAACATATCAATCAATCTATGAATCTATATCACTCAGAGCATGAACAACAAACTTATGTTCCAAAGGATAGTGAAGTTTGCACAATCCAGTCATGTTATAACAATTCATCACAAGTTTCTAGCAACAGGAAGATTCCACAAAAGATTAATTTGGATGGCTAGATCCCTTCTCAGCACGACAATTTTGTTTATCACTCATAATATCCTATCATCATGTATCAATGAAGATGACAACTCGAATAATTTTGAAAGGTACGAAAATATTAAAATACAAAAAACAAATGACATGCCTTGTCAGCAATAAGCTTTGAGGACAAATATTTTTGAAGAGGAATGAAGTGTTATGAATTAATATATATATTATTATATATATATATTATATTAATATATATTATTATATATATATATTATATATATATATATCTATATAATACAAATAATAATAATAATAATAATAATTAATGATTAATAAACTAATAATTAGTATTAGACGGACATGACCTTTTCAAGATCTAAAAGTATTGGGGTACATTATGGACTTGAATTATTGTGCGTATTATTCCTTCCTGAAACCAGTCTTCCTATGGATATCACTAGGTGATTTATTTTAGCCTTTTTTCATCTCTTCTTCACTAGCAAGGAAAATGTTTCATTCTTCATTCCAAACAATGGCGCCAAAAATAATGTTGTAACCCTAGAGATAAGTCCTAGCTAGGTAACCAATGTCTAGGCACCATTACACTAAATAGTCTTCACAAAGGTTGATGTTAGGAAGCAGAAATAATTGACAATGTATCAATTCTCCTTAAACCTCATTTTAGGATCTCAACATGCCAAATTTTTAGTTTACGGATCAAAAACTTATAAAGAAAGATAAAATACGTGAAGAAGGGTTTAATTATCAGGCAATTAAGAATCCAAAAAGTAAAATTGGAAGAATAAGTGTTAATGTTTAAGATTAGAGAATGGTAAATATGTTGGAGTGATGTTTGAAGGTACACAAACCACAAAACCATAGGTGCATTTGAAACAAATTCAATCTCCTACAAATCTGTAACTTTTATGGAATACATCTTCATAATTAGACCACAAATTGTGTTAGGTACTTCCATTGATCCCCTATCGATAATGACATCCATGGACATGCATGGATCCAAATTATGACAAATCAACTATCATTTTCAATTCATGTCTGCAAAATGAACAAATATTTTCTTCTCAACACTTTGCATTCGTTAGGAAGGAGTTGGATTTAGGTCTGAAGTACTTAGGTTTCAAGCTGAAGCGGAATGACAACCGTATTGCTAACTAGTCATGGCTATTGGAAAAAATTGAAAGTCGTATCATCATTAGCAGTAAAAATGGCTCTCTCGAGCTAGAAGGCTCACCCTAGTAAAATTTGTGCTGGAGGTAATTCCGGTATACTGGATGTCCTTGGCTTGGATTCCCAAAGGAATTCTATGCAGAATTTAGCAGATATGTTGTAGATTTCTCTGGCAGGGTCAAAACTTGGGACATACCTTTGCTTCAGTAAGCTGGGAAAATATCGCAAAACCCAAAAAATGGGGTGGGTGGGGGCTGAAGGAACCCCAAGAGTTTGCTAAAGCCCTTGGGGCAGAGATGGGATGACAAATCATAACCTCTGACAGTCTATGGAAGGAGGTAGTTTACAAAAAATATATTTTCCCCTTATCTATTGCTGATTGGATCCGTATTCCCTATCAAAGCACCTCGGGATCCTCGAGCATTTGGAAACCCATTACCCACTCCTTCGACATTATCAAGGATGGCCTAGCTTGGAAAGTTGGCAATGGGTCATACATCAGAATTGGCTTGAATGCTTGGACGGGTAGTGGGAATGCACACATCCTACCTAGATAAATGTGTCAAGCCTTGATGGAGGCAGGTTTCACTTGGATTGCTCACATTGCGGCGGTGGGGCATCCAACTTGGCCAAGCTTGCATTAGCTAGCTTTCGAGAATCTAGGAATTGAGGGAAGATGGAGCAAGGTTTAGTTCCGGTTTGTGGGGGCTTTGGAGGAAGCTAATGTCTAAATTTCATATAGGGATGATGACATTATTTGGGAAAAGGCCCCAAATGGCAAATATTCCCCAAAAGGTGGCTTTGCTACGATAACGGAGGCTTGGATTTTGGGTAAGGTTTTCTGGTGGTGGTGTCATCTATGGACACTGAAGGCCGCCCACAAATATCACCTTTTCATGTGGTGCATTCTCTCTAATAAAATTCCCACCAAAGAAAATCTGAGCAAACGCATGTTTCATGGCCCCTCCTGCTGCTATATGTGTAATGATGATTCGGAGGATAATGACCACCTCTTCCTACATTGTTCAACATTTTATCAGGTTCATCAACCCTCAGATCATAGACAGAAGTTTGCCTTGGGCCTATTTCGATGGATCGACGTAGCTTGATGGTTGTGGAGGGGGGTAGTCCTTCATTTAAAATATTCTGTGTACTTCAAAATCAAAGTGGGTCTTGGGTGAGGAACAAATAAATTTGCAGAATTAAATAGCCATAGACACCTCCTCCTTTTCGCCAGGGAGCAATATTGCCATAGGATTCAGATTTTCGGGGACTCTCAGCTTATCATTAATTGGATCAATGGGATCTACCTCTATCACTTGCACATACTCAGGGATTTGTTGGAGGATGATTTATATTTAAAATCTCAGTTTGATTTTTTTGTCTGCTCTCATATGTACAGGGAAAGGAATGAAGTCGCTAATATTCTTTCCAAAGAGGTCATGCAGTTGATTAGAGGACACTGGTTGATTCATGAATACAGTGAAGGGGCATTCTTCCAAATCTACAATTGGGCGTTCATCGAAGGATAAGGAAACCACTTGGAATGATCAATGGGATCATGCTTTTTTATTTTTGCAGATTCTAATTTTTGAGCTTATCTGGTTTAGACTTATGGCTTCTGTAGTCATCGTTTTTATTGCCTTACAAGGTTGTTTATGCAAATATTTTTGCTTATGATTTTTGGACTGTTATTACTGGTTAGTAGTGAAAGCATTTTCATATATGTTGGATTGAAACATGTAATTTTCTTAAAGTCTTTAATGAAAATTACACTTTTTCCTGGGAAAAAATATAATGACATCCATCCATCCTCTATAGGCTAAATCCAATTCTGTGTATTTTTTATAACTTGGTTTCATTAAAAATAAATTCTTCAATTTCCACCACAATTAGAACTCTTTATGCAATTTCTCAAAAATTATCTCGACTCTTAAATCTTCACCAGAACTTGTCGTCTTGTCAACATTTTTTTTTTCATACAGAATTATAAATAGGCTTCTTTAGACTTTAAGTTATCATATTGACCTGGACATGAAGGTAAACCTAATTAAAACAAATTCTTAAACTTATTTGAAACCATGTTGATATTCTTCTGTATGGATTTCCAATTCTCTTGAGCTTGGTTCATCAGGGAAATCTTGGTCGATACTTTGTTTTTATCCATGACTATTTGTGTTCAATCCTCCACACCAATTGCTTTTAACTATTTCCAATTTCTTGAATTCAAAGAGTTTAGAATTTTTGTAGCCAGTTGAACCATATCACCTAGGTCCTCTTTAGTTTGTCTTATGACATGCTTGCTCTTACAAACCATGGCTTTCTCATCTCCAATCATTCTAAATGAATCCCACATTTCAATAATCTCAGATATTAACTTATCCCATATCAATTATTTTTCCCCAACAAGTGGCAGTCTACCTATTGAGTGAGCCTTCAACCTACTTATTTTATCTTGTAATTTCCCTTTCTCTTCTTTAGATGTTTTACATAAATTTACCATTTCTTGAAGCTCTTGTATCAAAACCATTATTTCATTAGTTTTAACATGCCAAAGCTTTCTAAATATGTCCAATTCTACTTTTGTAAGGTTTGGGCTAGATAAGGCTTTGGCTATCTCATCGAAATAATCTCTAGGTTTTGTTGGTTGTGCAGTGGGTTGGTCGGTGGAAGAATATGATGGTACAAAGAACATATAACTTGTAGTAACATGTGTCAATTTTTGAAGTTATTGAATTTCTTTGATTCTCTCTATTATAATTTATAGAAGAAATTATTTCTCTTTCTCAACTTGGACCAACTCAGGTGTTTGGACATGCTCTGTATTGGGCATGTTTAATATTTTCTTCAAAGCCTTTACTTCTACCTTTTTTAATATATAAGAGTTTTGATAGACTCTGCATCCTTGCGATCTGCCCGAAATTTGATGATCCATCATTGTAATACCTCTGTTTTTTTCCTTTTTTATCCTAGAAGAGACTCTCTTTGGTCTCCTAAACTAATTTTCACTTCTATTTTTTTGCTTCAAGGTTATGTCTTGGTTGACTCCTATTCTCTAATTCAATCCTGGCCACTTGATTTGATAAGCTCCTAATCATCTGGGCCATTCCATCCATATTTTTCTCTCGTGTTTCCTTGACAACACTAGAAGGAACAACCTCCTCTTTTCCTCTCCTCCTTTTGAAAGGATTTGTATTTACCCTCAATTTTCTTAAGGAATCCAAATTTGATTCAATATTCACAACATGAATTTACATCTTAGCTAAAGAATGAGGGAAAAGTCATAATCAAAATCTACTACAAATGCAACCTTAGGAGTTGTAGGAGAAGGATTTATTTCGTTAGTCATTTTATTATAAATTTGATTAAATCTTTTGATAACATGAGGGACTAATTCACCATTTTATCTTTTGATTGACTTAAACTTTGACCGATATTATAAATGGCCCTTTTATTCCCATTGCTTTAGAAATGTATCCTCCAATACAACCCATGATGTGAATGAGCCAATAGCTAATTTCCTAAACCATGTGTGAACTTCACCTTCTAAGGATTGCAACAAAATTTCTTATATACATCTTCCTCCCCCACTTTCATATTATCTACAAAATTCAAGAAAAATGGAAGATGCTCCTTAGCAATTTTCTCATCTTCCCCTTTGTATCTAGGCATGTGTTTTAAGTATCCTTAGGGAATTTAAAGTGGGATTGCAGGAAATCATAGGGGAACATACCATGTACCAACCAAATCATTTATTTTTTGAGAAGCCATTATATTCCATGGAATAATTTGTTGTGCATTTATTAATGTGATGATTACTTCCAATTGTTGTTTTATATATTTGATATCTCCTTTTTCAAGTGACTTTGTAAAAACAAAAGAAGTTTCTTCTAGCAAATCAATTTGGGTATTTGACTCTGGAAATAGGAACAATGGATCTCTCACAACTTTAACTTTTTCGAATAATGTAGCAATTTCCAAAGTACTACCTTTTTCAAGAAATCTAAAAGTCTTCAAAGCTAATTCATGAGTCTCCTTAGTAATCTTTGGACTTTCACCAACCCCAATTGTAGTTGCCTCACATGATGTACTAAGACTCAAAACTTGTTTCTCTCTCCAAGCTTTATTTTGAATTACCTTTTCACGATCTAAAAGTATTGTGGTACATTATGAACTTATATTATTGTGCGTATTCTTCCTTCCTAAAGCCATTCTCCTTGTGGATATCACCAAGTCAATTATTTTAGCCTTTTTTTGTCTCTTCTTCACTAATAAAGTGGAACTAAATGTCTCCCAAGGAAAATATTTCATTCTTCATTCCTGACAATGGTGCCAAAAATGATGTTGTAACCCTAGAGATAATTCCTAGCAAGGGAATCAATGTCTATGCATCATTATACTAAATATTTTTCTCAAAGGTTGATGTTAGGAAACAGAAATAATTGGCAATGTCTCAATTCTCCTGAAACCACATTTTAGGATCTCAACATGCCAATTTTTCAGTTTACAGATCAAAAACATATAAAGAATGAAAAAGACATGAAGAAGGGTTTAATTTCTCGGGAAATTAAGAATCCAAAAAGTCAAATTGGAATAATAAGTATTAATGGTTAAAATTAGAGAATGGTGAATATGTTCATTTGATGTTTGAATCTATACTACTAACAAACCACAAAACCATAGGTGCATTTGAAACAAATAGAATCTCCTACAAATATGTAACTCTTATGGAATACATATTTATAATTAGATAGCAAATTATGTTAGGTACTTCCATTGATATCCTATTGATAATGAAATCCATCCATCCTCCTCAAGGCTACATCCAATTTTGCGTATTTTTTATAATTTGGTTTCATTAAAAATAAATTCTTCAATTTCCACCACAATTGGAACTCTTATGCAATTTCTCAAAAATTATCTCGCCTCTTAAGCCTTCACCAGAATCTATCGTCTTGTCAACATTGTTTTTTTCTTGTAAAGAACTTCTAAATAGGCTTCTTTAGACATTAAGTTATCATATT